>VYZV01044844.1:38345-57730 GCA_013401275.1 Pandion haliaetus | reverse complement strand
CTGCTGCTGACCATACTGTAGGTGTCTGTTTTAGGATAAGCTGAATGGCTACTTAAGCTGTTTTGACTTTATTCATTAGGTCTTGGTTAACTAGCATAGCAGCAGAGATTTTAGCTTACACGTAGATACTTATGTGACTTAACCTGAAGCTAAATCACATACTAGTGAGAAATATGTTCATTGACTTATTTCATTTCCAGACAAAGTAAGTTCTTCATACATGGTGCAATAAGTTCTAGGAGCACTGCAATTAAGAAAGGAAAACTTCTGTTTTCATATCAATGGAAATAACTCATATGTCTGCTTTTTCAGGTGACATATATTTTCCTGTTCACATAAAAACATTGAAGGAGCACAGCAATGGTTGCCTGGATTCATTGACCAAGCTTCTTTCAATCAGTTTGTGTTCTGTATGCATAACTTAGTTCAATAGTTGTAAATCCCATGTGCTATTCATAGTCATGATTAATAATGATTAATTATTTAATGCTTTGGGTTTACAATACCCAGAAGCATGCTTTGTGGTTTTTACCAATAAAAAGTCACCATAAATATTTAAATTATAGCTTAAAACATCTATAAAATTACAAATTACCATTTTCCTGAAGTCGAAGTGAAAATGACTGGCCCAAGCAATGTAGCAGGTCAGATTAGAGGACCATGGCAGCTTTTGCCTCCTTCACAGTCTTACAGTATTTAGATAGGATCCCAGCAAGTGTTACACAGGTCTTTGAGAGAAAAGTGAAAAGATATGAATAAAATCTTATTACTGCTCAGGATAGACAGACATCTCTGTAAAAGTTGTTCACCTACCTACAAATACCAAGTTAATAGGATTTATTACTGACATGCATCAGATGGTATGAGACATAAAAAGGGTCTTGAATAATGGAAGAAAGGTTAACTACGTTACTCAAAGTTGAGAGAGTTGCTGGTGTGACGTCAACACAATCTAAAAGGAGTTGAAGAAATTGCAGGAGAAGTTTAATTAATGACTTTTCTATCTATGTGTGTTAAGAAAAATAGTTCTCTGAAGCAGCTGAGGTAAACTGCCCATAGTTAAAATACTTTTATATACAATTTATGATTTTTTGAAATTATTGAATGTGAAAGTCATGAAGGGTCTTGAGCTGAAAGCCTTTGAAGTAAAAGTCTGTAGCTTTATTTTTTTTCATGACCATAGTATAATCAGTATGCACTTCCTCTACACTGTCTCGCAAAGTACCTCACTCTCAACTCAAAACAAGATTCAAAAGAAGTGACACATCATTGAAGATAGCACTTACTATCCTAAAGCATCAGTAGGCAGCAGGAAGGACATTTTGATGTTAAGGCAATGGATAGATTTCTTTTCTTCCTAGGACCGATTCGGTTGCCTTCTTAAAGGTAATATCAGCATTTTCTAAGCCATTCCACAAATTAGTACCCTAAGAAGACAACCACTGCTATCTATTAGAAGATAAGTCTATCCAAAAAAGGTAACTTGCAGCCTGAAGTCTCCAAGAGGGAGAGGCATGAAACCTGTTGTGATTTGTATTTTAAATTGGGGGTTTGAGAAGACCTCTTATATACTTAATTGTGTGGAAACAAGAAATCCCTCCACTCCAAAGCCATCTGCACTGTTGTAATGTTTATCCCATACTCCACAAGTGGATAGGTTTAAGAGTTCTGTTATCTTTCATATCACTCAAGTACTATTAGGATTATCAATCCTGTATGAAGTGTTGGGTAGCTAAGTTTGTCATATGGGGCCTCCAAAGTCCAGCTGACAGAGACACTAAATGGTGTCTATAGAGTCTGTCAGTCATGGAAAAGTCACTTTGGAGTTTGAATGTGGGAGAATTAAAGGGTTTGGTGTTCAGTTTGTCTTTTTTTATTCTGTATATGATTGCTTGCATAGCTATTTGCTGGTCATACAACAACAATTATTTTACAGCTGCTGGGAGGAAATAATTAGACCTTTTCAGAGAAAGGACAGAATTAGGCAGTTGTGTATAACAAACTGATCTGGGTGGAAAAAGCATCAATCAGTGGGTACTGTTAAGCTTTCTTAGAGTATCAATGTTTCTCATAGATTTTTATTAAAATCATTACTTGTCGTGAGAAGAACTGTTGCTGTTATCCAAAAGGTACTGGTTTTGTATGAGTAACACAATAAATACTATTTAAAAGTTTATTATCAAGAACAGTGCATGCTATAATAAAAATTATTTATACTCAATAGCCTATTCAGAACATAGAATAGTGTTAAAACGCCAAGATGTGAGTTTGTCAAACAACATAAAAGGCAGCTTTTCTTCTGGTGAAATATGTGCCTGTTGTTGAAATCACTTTTTTCCTTCTCTTGTACAAACAAAATCAGTCTCAACTGAAATTACTTAGAATAATATTCAGCTCAATTATATTTTGCATGTAATCAGTTCAAAACTCTTTGTAGGTGCACAGAGATGTGGAAATCAGCAAGAGATCACAAAGGAAAACATAGGGTAACATTACTTAAAAGACACCTGAATAAAAGATGGGATGAATACAATGTTGGGATTGATGTCAGTGCCAGGCAGACAAGATCTAAATAGAAACTAGAGAGACATGTCCATAAAGCCAAAGTCTTCAAAGATCTCAATGAACCATCAAGTCTGCAGCTGTCTCCATTCATTTTTTCTTGTAACTGGTGCTTAGCAGCACTAGCAGAAATAGTGGTAACCAAGACATACAGGGGGAAAAAAGATAAAAACATGGAGATAAGAAATTTTCAGTGTTCAGCCTTTGGATCTGGAACTTTCCTGTACTAGATGAAGTAGAACCTGTGTTTACTCTCTTTAAGACACATTTTAAGATACATTGTTTAATATTACAATCAATTTTATCACTTTTGCTCCCCAATGAAAATTTAGAAAATCAAGACGCACTGAAAATTAAGAAGAAAGCGTTCACTTCTGATATTTCTGGCTGATAAACCAGGTGGATTTAAGCAGTAAACTTAAGTGCATTCAGTCAGAGATTAGATGGAAAGGAAGTCTGCTGCATCCTGTAGGAATTGTGGGTATATCTAGCCTGTCTAGGTGTCATAAAAATGGAGAGAGATGTACTGCTGGAAAACAATGAGGTAAAAATTGCACAGTGTATTACCTTCTGTTACTTCACAGTATAGAAGAGAATGGAGTGAAAATCACAATAATAATAAAACATAAAGACAACCAAAGATCCCAAACTCAGGGGACACTCTGAACTTGCTGTAAAGTGCTTGGGTCAATCTCTGAGTCTGTGATGAAATGGGAGATAGTAAGGAACAGGTCTGATTGATTAAACAGGCTTACCCTCAATCCCTACTGAAATCATAGCCTTAGTTTCTGTCTCAGAAGAGTGTGTTCTTGTCACTTATACAGAAAGAAATTAATTTTAAAAAGGTATTGAGATGGAAAGCATAATAAAATATATTTTATGTATAATTTTACAAAAGTGGGGCACATGAAAGCTCAATTAGCTACTGTTTTTAGAAACCAGGATTGCTGAGCTTCCTGCACACAATAGGAACTCCCTGGATAGTTTTCTAGTTTGTACAGTAATTGCAAATTGTGCAAGATGCATTCATAAGCAACTAGATGAAATTGCCAGCATTAGTGACTGCAGAGAATACACCTGTTTTGATCCAGATTTTGAAAATTCCATGATAAACAGAATTTCAGCATAGTTGAGGCATTTTTAGATCAGTGTCGTCATGTGGGGGGGCTTTTTTGCTTATGAATGCTTTGATGCTCGACTGAGCTTTTCCCACTGACACTTCTGCAGAAAAGAACATAATTTAATTGAATTGATCAAACTTTTCCTGATGAATATCTCTAAAATGTTTATCACCTTACGTAATATGCACTTTATTCCAGAATACTCACTATCTAGATTTTTCTTCCTGAACTGTAAGATTACTAAAACGAATGTCTGAATATTCATTTCTACTGCAGTTGAATCTGCCTTGGATAGATGTTAGAGAAGTCAATTATAAGTCAGATCTTCTGCTTTCATTTTCTACTGTGCAACCAGAGGCAATCTGTCAGTGGTACCCATCTTTTAGAGAGGTAAAATAATTCAAGGTCCAGGTGCTAGACTTACCCATACAGGTTTCAGCTTCTGACAGTCTTTGAAGTTCTTACATGGACTTGAATATTTATTTATCCTCTTTGTACCTCAGCTCCATTAATTTGTTTAGATACTACAGACATGAGGTCATCTAAGACACAGAGCTTCTGAGATTACTCTGCCTGTAAAATGGTGTACTTACTTTTTCCCTGTCTTTCATGTATTGCTTGCCTTAATTCTGAATGCAGGTTAAGCACCTGTCATTTATGTCAATGTACGACTAACCTAGTTTTCAAATACTTGTGAAAGCTTACATAGTTTGATGACCATAAAATGAAAAACAATAATTAATATCAGCAGAACTCCAAGTATTCTAAAACCACACAATGCAAAGTCTTAAATATTAATAAACAGCTATTTAATTAACCCAAATACCCATTATCCTTTTATGTGTTTTCTACCCTTAATTACAAAGCTCATTTCTCTGATTTGTTTATAAACTATTCACGTCATTGGATCATCTGGAACAGATGGTTAAGGTCACATCTGACCACCCTATGCTGTTATGCAAACAAACACACCAATAAAGATGTTATCCTACCTCCGTATCTCCAGAGTTGTATGGAATCGTGTATTGAGTTTCTGTGGCAAGGTTTTGGTAGTGGGTAGGGGTGGGGTTTGCAGGGGTGGCTTCTGTGAGAAGCTGCTAGAAGCTTCCCCTATGTCTGACAGAGCCAATACCAGCCGGCTCTAAGACGGACCCACTACTGGCCATGGCTGAGACCATCAGTAACGGTGGTAGTGCCTCTGTGATAACATGTTTAAGAAGGGAAAAAAGTTGCGGGGACACAGTAACAGCAGCCGGAGAGAGAAGTGAAAACATGTAAGAGAAACAACCCTGCAGACACCAAGGTCAGTGCAGAAGGAGGGGGAGGACGTGCTCTAGGCAGCAGAGCAGACATTCCCCTGCAGCCTGTGGGGAAGACCATGGTGAGGCGGGCTGTCCCCCTGCAGCCCATGGAGGTCCACGGTGGAGCAGATATCCACCTGCAGCCCCGGGAGGACCCCACGCCAGAGCAGGTGGGTGCCTGAAGGAGGCTGTGACCCGGTGGGAAGCCCGCACCAGAGCAGGCTCCTGGCAGGACCTGCAGATCTGTGGAGAGAGGAGCCCACACTGGAGCAGGTTTTCTGGCAGGACTTGTGACCCCGTAGGGGACCCAAGCTGGAGCAGTTTCCTCCTGAAGAACTGCAAACAGTGGAAAAAACCCATGCTAGAGCAGTTCGTGAGGAACTGCAGCCTGTGGGAAGGACCCATGCTGGAGCAGGGGATGAGTGTGAGGAGTCCTGCCCCTGAAGAGGATGAAGTGGCAGAGACAACGTGTGATGAACTAATCGTAACCCCCATTCCCCATCCCCCTGCACCGCTGTGGGGGATAGGTAGAGAATCTGGGAGTGAAGCTGTGCCTGGGAAGAAGAGAGGGGTGGGGGGAAGGTGTTTTGAGATTTGGTTTTAGTTCTCATTACCCTACTCTGGTTGATTGGCAATAAATTAAGTTAATTTTCCCCAAGTCGAGTCTGTTTTGCCTGTGACAGTAATTGGTTGAGTGATCTCTCCCTGTCCTTATCTCAACCCGGGAACCCTTTGTTATATTTTCTCTCCCCTGTCCAGCTGAGGTGGGGGAGGGATAGAGCAGCTTTGGTGGGCACCTGGCACACAGCCAGGGTCAAGCCGCCACAAAGGGCTTCTTGGATTAACCTTCATTTTGTTTTCCCATTGATTTATGTATAAATATCGGCTCTAAAATCAGTTTGAGCATAATAAGTAAAAGCAAAATAAACCCCAAACATATAAACAAACAAACAAGCTGATTCTTCTTTCCCTTTGGTATTTCATTACTTACAATATTTTCATTTGATGGCAGCACCTGATCTGTTCTTGGACTTTGCTGTTTTTGTAGCTAAATTCAGGATACACAATTTATTAGGGATTAACCACAATGAGCTCCAGTATTGCAAACTTATTCATTATTCATTACACACACTCTTTCAGCACCAGTCTGAAGAAGAGGAAGAGACAAAGGCATGAAAATCTGGTAAAAGTTTATGTCAAGAATAGCAAAACTTGTACGTCCACTGTCAATAGACTTGTTCGCAGGGAACCGTAGGCCTCACTAGTTGTCTGATTACAGACACACACAAAAAAAAGTCTAGCTAGAGAAGTAGTGTTAAGAAAAACATGATCGTTATAGACACTATATGTGACATTGCACAGTTGTAAATGATTATTTTGTAAGCTAAAAACCACTTCCTCTTTATAGATCCTAAATAATCTGAGAAAGTTACATCCTCAATATCATCAAAATTTCTGCGGCTAATTATTCTAGCTTCTTTAAAAATCCTGTTTAGTAACAGTGAGCAGAAAGAGTATAAGAACTATATAGATATTCTATCCCAGAGATGATGGCAGGATTGGAACATCTCACTAAGGTAACATATAGAGAACTTAAACTGTTTCACCTCTGCCATACTGTGTCTAAGTGTAAGATTTTATGTTCCATCATAGAAAATTGAATCCTTTCTGTGACCACTGATTTCATGCATGCATATGCATATGTAAAAAAAACACCCTTAATGAATAATAAAAGGAAAGAAGATGAAAGAATATGTAAGTTTTCCAAAGTCTTGCCTGAATAGTTGCTAACAACTTTTTGGTGGAACAGTCTATTGGCTTACCCCTATGGTCTCCTAGCTTTTCACCTTGCTGTCTTTGCTATCTCTTTTCTCACTGTGTGAGAATTTCATGTAAACTTTCTCCAATTTGGAAGCAAACAACTCCATGCTGACAGTCTGTATTTAAGGACTTATACCAATCTTTTCAGTAATGGGGTTTAGAAAAGGCCTTGATGTACAGTGCTGTCTTCAGAGTCTATTTTACTCTGCTGTGTTATGGTTTATTTATCCACAGACATCTGCCTTTCTGTTATAAGGTCTATTAATTCTTTGCTGTTAGGAAACATGTTAAAAGGTGGTTTTCTTTTTGTTTTTCTTGCTTTTTAATCATGAGGCTGAATGGTGCAGGATATCAGATGAGACCTGTATCATGCTATGTATGTGTCAGTGCAGGTCTGAAATAAGTGCAAATAGCTGCCCTGAGAGGCTGAAATTAATTAGGAGGCCCAAATCACATTCTAATGACATAAGATTAAGAATGAAATCTTTGTGCATTGTAATATATTTCTGTATATCTGTAGAGCTTACAGAACAATACTGAAGTATGGACTGAGATGCTGTAATAATATGTTCCCTCACCAAAAAAAGAACTGACAGCAATGGCAGTAGCTGGCAGAAGTCAGTTGTCCACGGCACCACAATCAGTAAGCCATAATACATTCACACAGTCCTACACAAAGATAGAGTGGACAGCAGTAGTGTCAGCTGCCTACAATGCCCTTCGAGTAGCTAGACAGAATGCTTCAACTCCCTCTTGTCACACTAGAAATCATCTGGCTTCATTTTAAAAACTAAGTCCACCTATAGAGGACTCTAGCTGCAACCCAATTTGCTTCAGCTGAATTGTGATTCCCCCTGCCATTTCAGCTGGGTACAGCAGCTTTAACTAAAAGTTGTGTACAAGTATTATTTATGCTTACAAAGTACTGGTAAATTACTGCTTTCTTCCACACTAGCGGTAATGTAAATAAAGTCATTCCTACTGCTATTTATTGTTATTATTTGTTCAGTTTATGACAAACGAAAGTGTGCTAGTATAAGGCTTTACAAAATAAAACTCATAATTCCTCCCCCAGAAAGACTGGAGTCTGTGCTCAGAGGGAGGAGAGAAACCTCTTACTTTACACACATACAATTCTGGGAGAAAATAAAAGCTATAACATAGAAGAGAGGGAGAATGAGAGAGAGAAAAAGATACTATGGCAGCAAGCAAATCTTTTACCTTGTATTAGGTACAATACTGTGTCTAGCTCTAGCTCAGTCACTGTCCCTCTAGCTGATTTTAAATAAATCACTTAACATATCTAGGCCTCTATTTCTCGATTTATCATTTATATATGACAACTATTGCATATTCTATTAGGAAAGATACTACTAGGACAGTGATACTGGATGTGATGAGACTGGAAAGCAGTTCAGTACTACTGAAAGGGTCAAGGGGCAGCCAAAGGGAAAGGCAAGAATGAGATAGCCCTCTTGAAGCCGTAATTAATTCTTATAGTTGCTTACCTGCTTGTGAAAATGAAGTTTAACTCTGATCATTGGCGTTTTTTTTCCAACAGGCAAAAAAAGGGATGTTAGCAGTTGCCCAAGAGTTGTCACTGTCTGAAAAAGGATCTTCTCTTCATTGTGACTGATAAGGAGGTATGGGAACAGGAGGGGTATAGGAATGTTTTATGGAATGGTTCTGAGGGAATTAACTCTAAACTTGCAAGGAGGGAAATAGAAACAACTTTTCAGAACTTATGATTTGTATGATGTGAAGCAGAATCATGTAATCACAAATAAAGTACTATATTCACTAACAGAAATTCTGAAGGCAATCTGTATCTTTTCTGTTTAAATTGAATGAAAAAATTACAACTCTGTAAAGTCTTCAAAATAATCTGGAATATTCCACAACAATAACAGCAACAACAATAATAATGAAATGCAGCTTGATTCCAATTAACTTGTGACCCTCCCGTCCTTTGTAAATTACAACAATTTGAATAAATTAGTTTAGGAACAATGTTATATGGTAGTTCATTGTACATTACAGTTCACAAGTGTTCTTGTTGTAAAGGAGATAGCTCTGGTGTTGCAAAATCTTTCTGTCCTATGTTCCATACTTTCTCATGTTTTTTGTTTCACTTTTCTTTTTCTTTTGTACCTGACCTCTTTATTTCATGGGCCTTTTTTTTTTTAATTTTACAATCCCATTGTCATCACCACGGCCTTTATAAATGTTTTATTTTCCAAAAAAGGTATGTACCCTTTTTGTTGGATCATCCTTGAAAGGTTAAACAAAAAGAAAGAACAAAAGTGAAGCCTATTATAAAGAATCATGGATGTGATCTGGGATTCCTTAGAGACACTGTGTACCAGGTTAGCCAGTGTAAAGGGGGCCTGCAAAAGATGTAGACTCTCTTACTACATATCCAGTACTACCATATAGAAAATGCCAATCTTTTATTTTGTCTCTGTACTCTGATTTCACAGAAGCCCCATGTGCCAAAGCAGCTCAAGGAAACACAGGAGTAAGTTGCAAATACTGTTAAAGGATGAGACAAAGATATAAAAGAGCATGTGATAGGTTGTCCTGGTTTCAGCCTGGATAGAGTTAATTGTCTTCCTAGTAGCTGGTACAGTGTATGTTTTTGAGCTAGGTATGAGAAGAATGTTGATAACGCACTGATGTTTTCAGTTGTTGCTAAGTAATGTTCAGTCTAAAGTCAAGGTTTTTCAGCCTCTGATGCCCAGCCGGCAAGAAGGCTGGAGGAGCACAAGAAGTTGGGAGGGGACACAGCCAGGGCAGATGACCCAAAGTGGCCAACGGAGTATTCCATGCCATGTGACGTTTTAGGAACTGGAGGGGGATCGCCACTCAGGGACTAACAGGCGCATCGTTTGGCGGGTGGTGATCAATTGCATTGTGCATCACTTGTATATTCTAATCCTTTTATTATTACTGTTGTAATTTCATTAGTGTTATCATTATCATTATCAGTTTCTTCTTTTCTGTTCTATTAAACCGTTCTTATCTCAACCCACGAGTTTTAGTTCTTTTCCCGATTTTGTCCCCCATCCCACTGGGTGTGGGGGGGAAGTGAGTGAGTGGCTGCGTGGTGCTTAGTTGCTGGCTGGGTTTAAACCACAACATAGGTTCATTAATTAATTGATCTGATGTGAACAAGTATCCTACCGTATGAGTATGTCCTTTGCTTCAGTTCTGAGAGCAGAATGTTTATTGAGAGCTGTCATCCTTAGCAATTTTAAAACACACCATACAGAAAACCAAGGAAACGTCATAGCTGTATGGGCAGCCCTGGTACGCGAGGCTTCCAAGTTAGAAATTAACTCTGTATCAGAGGATGTGGTCTGACACCAGAGTCATGTTTTCTCCATAAGATTTAATGACTTTCCTCTTAATATCTTGAGCTAAACAAAAAGGTCTATGTAATGTATGCACTTTTAGAAAGCTACACACCCTCTCCGCTGTGCAGCACAAAAAGCAAGGAGAGCACTGAGAAGTCCGACCCCATAAAGCAGAGCTGTCAGAGGAAGCGGTGCAGAGGTGCACACCATGTCTTAACAAAGCGCTCTGCAGGAACCTGCAGCTGGTGCCCTGCGACTGCAGGACAATATGCCAAGGCAGGGACATGGAAAGGCATTAAGCAGTTACACCGTGCACTCTGTCTGGGGAATCGTGACAGCCCAGTGCACGCATACTGAAAAAGCTTTGGAGAATTAGCACTCATTGAACTCTGTCACTCCTTAGGGGAAAGGAATTCACAAGAAGGCGTGCTGAATTATGACGTGGACATACAAGACAACATAGGGGTGGGTATAAAGCAAACAGGCTGTCATGATTCTTAAGCATGAAAAGTGATTACCAAACATTCAGGTCTGGGAACAGATCCTTTTACTTCCCAGCAGCATACCATTAAGATGAGAGAGAGTTCTCTACCTTCCTCCACTGTATCATAGAAAGAAACACTGAAGGTAACACGTGTGAGAGAAATCAGTGGTGGGTCCTTAGCACAGAACAATTAAAAATCCTTCACTGAAGCAGAAAAGTACTGAGGTTACCAGTATGTTGTGGCTACTATGTTCAGAATTAATGGAACAAAAGTTTTCTTCTATGACCTCCATGGTACAGTTAATTCAAACTGAATTTGAGAGGAGATCCAGGAACTAATGTTTAACTTCTTGACACTAATTTCACATACCTGTGAAACTATGTATTTATATATTTATAAATAATTTTTATATCTGGGAATGTATACAAACATATACAGACTTATACCTGCCTATCTATTTATGTAATGCACATATATTGTTCATATAAATCTTGCTTTAAAGGAATAACATTTAAAAAACTTGACCTATGTCTCTGTGAAGTAGGTTGTTAATCTCACAGTGAAGGTAGTGCTGAAAGGCAAAGCACAGTGACTTCAAAATGGTCCTAAATCCAAGGATCTAGCTTCCATTGATTCAGTAACTTCAAAGAAAATGGGAGTAATTGCCTAAATCTCTTATATACATGGAATTTAGTGTGCCATTACTTAATTGTTTTAAAGTAATTTGTGGCTAAATCTGTACTAGTAGATTTAGCACACCTGAGACCATTCCTTGGCCTTGAGATCATCTAGGACCAATGTTCCACATCTGTGCTATCAAACTTCCTTAGTTGTCAGTGCAAGGTGCCTGAATGTGCCTTGCCTACTGGCAACGTTCAGTCCCTTGTAGTAAATCTTGATTTGCACAGTCCATTGTAGTAAATCCTGATTTGCACCTTGACATTGTTTGGGAGTGCTATACACAAAATATTCTTACAGCTCTTCTGATACTGCATGATGATCCAATGTCTGGAAGCATTCCGTCCTGCTGATTAATTTAGTATCATAAAGCCAAGCTGACAGTTTCAAGGGCTTTCTTACAATTGCCTCTGACAATTTTCCTTGTCTCTGACCGCCTCTGTACTGGAGGGACCTTACTGCCCTCTCAGTGCTGGTATAGGTACTCAAGCACCTTCCTTTCTGTGTTCTTTACACCCTATGGTTAAACTCAGAGGATCCTTGAATAAGTACCAAATGGTTTGTTACAGAAGCAATATAGCTGCATCAGTAGACCACTATATGGTCTAGCTGGTCCTTTTTTATGTGTCTTAAACTTGTGCCATAACAGAGATAGATACAACAGTTGGTTCCGTGGTTGTTTAGGTAGCTTCTCAGTGCTACATCCCTCAGTATGGACTGTGGCTTTCAAATACCAACTGGAGTGGAACTAGAAATGTTTAGAAAGCTGGGCTGTTGTCTCGAGATACTGCTTTGGATCATTTTTATAGAAATTAAACCCAAGTCTGCGCCCCAGATTTGTGATATTAAACAGTTTTCTGAATGATTTATCAAACTTCATTTAAACCCTAAATTCACCAGTGTCCTGTTTATTTTTTTATTACCCTTTTATAAGTAGATCAGAATAATTACTGCTGTGATTTTACAGTATTTATGCTACATTTTGAGGGGCTCATTAAAAGTAAACAGTACAGGGTAAGGCAATTATCATTAACAAACAGCAACACAAAAACACAAATAGAAGACCATTAAAAACTGAAAAATAATTATTCCAATTGTTCTTCCTGCCTTTTCGTCAGGTAAACATGTTGATACTGGCTGATTTAATTTAGCCTTTTCAGAATCCCTTCTCCCATTAAGGGTTTAATGTCTTTATCTGTAACACTGCAGAGGAATTGGAGTCTTCAAACACATTTTTACAAATTCTGCCAAAATCTCAAGACCTTCTCACTGAAATGGTAGTTTCATTTATCTTTCTTCAAGGTTTTTACACTAAGGGAACTTACAGAGCTTCAATAGAATATAAGTGGGTCTGTTTCTGGGAGGGAAATAATGTTAATCCCCTGTTGCAGATATGTTTGGCTTTATAAACAGCAATATCATATTTCCCGCTACCACCTCCTCCCTTGTCTAGAAAAAATAAGAAGAAAGATTAGAAAATGAACTCTTCTTTTCAATAAATGTCTGGCAAGAGTTTTTCAAACTGGCAATTAAATTGTGTTTGCTTTTATTTCTGTCTCAACTGGTAAAAGCCAAATGCTGCTTTCAGCTACATTGGGGTAAATCTGGGGTAACAAAGGAAAGTCAGAGAAAATTAAGTGTAAAGAACATCAAAGTAAATGAGAACAGTTTCCCCTGAAGACCTTACAGTTGCTATTTATCTGCAACTGGAAGAAGAAAGAAATCGCAGACTATGATCACGTGTATCAATCAAAAAATGCCATGAATGCTTAGATAAGCATTCTCTTTCTTTCCCATTCATCAAAACACTTAAGTACATGCTTACGTCTAGGCACATTAATAGACTTCAATAAAAACAAAATGCACACTTTATGGTAGGCTCTGCTGATTAGGGGCAGACATTAAACAAGTGTTTAAAATTCAAACCTTATTCTAAAAGAGTAACACCTGTTGCAGTAACAGTGATGAGGCATACTTTCATTGATAATGTAGGTCAATAGGAGAAGGAAGTGGGCCTTGTAGTTTTCTCTCCAAGTTTAACAAGCCTGTCTCAAAACCCGTCCTGATGACATAGATGAAAGCAGAACAGCCTTCTTTATTTTAGAGACTAACAGATGTTTACTGATTTTGGTACCTTGCACTGGAACAAGTACTTAAAACTTTTGGTTGCTCACTTGAAATGATTGACCCACCCCATCATGTGAAATGTTCTGTATTTGCAACCTGAAGTCAGTGGTAGGGCTGTTATCAGTTAGAAGCTCCAAAGAGCTTTTGTCTCCATGCCATGTTTCTTATTTTTATAGCTAATGAATCAGGTACTAATAACATTTTCTTGTTCTACTGCCAGTGCCTGCATAGTTTCTGCTGTCCAAGATGTGGAAGTAACAGGAAATTTACAATTAAAAAGTAGTAGAAAAAAATTAAGGGAAGCTAAGGGAAGGAAGTGCCAATGATTCTTATTTTCTCATTAGTGCCAGTAAAAATTAAGCCTTACCTACCTAAAGCAGTGGAATTACAACACTTAATGGAACGTCAAGAAGATCTTTGATGAAAACAGTGTGGTCAAAACTGTCAGCTGATGTACTCCAGGATGGTTCTGTATTGGGTTTATGTGTCAAGGTGTTGGTAGCAGGGGGCTGCAGGGGTGGCCTCTGTGAGAGAGACCAGGGCTGCCCTGTGTGGGACATAGCTGGTTCCGGCTGGCTCCAATGGGCCCACCACAGGGCACGGCTGAGCCCGTCAGCTGAGCTGGTGGCGCTTCTGTGAAAATGCAGTTAAGAAAGGGTAGAAAACATTGTGCAGCAGTTGTGAGTGACAGGAGTGACAAAAAATGTGAGAGAATCAACCCTGCAGACACCCAGACCAGAGAATAAGGAAGGGGAGGAGGTGCTCCAGGTGCTGGAGCAAATTCCCCTGCAGCCCATGGGGAAGACCGTGTTGATGCAGGTTGTCCCCTTGCAGCCAGTGGCGAGCCCACAAAGGAGCAGGCTTTCTGGCAGGAACTGTGGCCAATGGAGAGGGGCCCATGCAGAAGCAGTCTGTTTTTGAAGGACTCTACCCCATGGAAAGGGCCTATGCTGGAGCAGGGAAAAATTGTGATGGTGAAGGACCAGCAGAGACTATATTATGAACTGCCTGCAGGCACCATTCCCATCCCCCTGTGCCACTTGTTGGGGAAAGAGGTAGAACAGCCAGGAATGAAGGAGTGAAGTTGAGTCTGGGAAGAAGCAGACATGAGGGGGAAGTGGGTTTAGTTTTGTCTTTTTTTCTCACCATCCTACTCTATTTTTAATTGGCAATAAATTAAATTAATTTTTCCCAAGTCGAGTCTGTGTTTCCTATGACAGTAAGTGATATCCCTGCCTTTATCTCAACCCCTGTCCTGCTGAGGAGGGGGTGTGATAGAGTGGCTGAGTGAAGGTCTGGCAGCCACCCAAGGTTAACCCACCACAGGTTCCAACAAAACCACTGAAGGAATGGAGTTGTGCTAATTTATACCAGTTCCAGTATTGGTACCTTCTCTTCTATTGCTATAAAATGAAAATACTTGTGCGTACAAAATAAGCAAGTACCATTCAATTCTGAATATTGCTATAAATAAGAACATTTACTTGGCAAGAAAAAGGGCCAGGGGCAAGAAAATCTTGCTATCAAATTTAGTCCTTAGCCAGACATTTGGGAAACTGTTGCTATATTTATAAGTTAAGATCCCAATATGTTTTACATCAGGAAATTCTACATTCTTGTCTAATTACTACTCCATATAATATAGCTTATACTGGGCTCCTTGATGTTGAGAAGCAATTCTCTTGGTTCTGCAAACCTAAACCGGTTGAATAGTGGTAACAGCTTTTCCATAACATGAATTTTGGTACTGTAGTTTATCCTTGGACAAACCATATGGCACTTTCATTTAGAATCAATAAACACACATTTTCCAGATGAACAAAGAGCTATTTGATTAGAAAATATTTTACATTTTAAATTCCATCAGATGTTCAAGTTCAGTTTGTCCTGAAACTTGAATGCAAATTTGTTTCTATCCCAAATGACTGACAAATATTTAACTGTTAAAAAGAACACTTTTTTCTGTCTCCCACATTAAAGAAGATGACGCTACTGATGCTAAAGAAGATGACACTACTGATTGTAGTATCAGATTAATCTCTTTGAAATCAGCAGTATGTAAACAAATAGTCTTTTCAGACAATAAACTTCTACCTCAGAGAAATCTATATTTTTGAAACAGGAAGTCTAGACTGATAAACAATAAGTTACACTTTCAATGAAATCAGTGTGTGGACAAGAAACAATGCTCTGGAATCATTGCAAGAAAGGATAAAGTATGTCCTTTCACCTGCCATTTCAAAAAGTAAAGCAAGCAAAACAAAAAAGACCCTTTACTTGGTGATTACTTAAAGGAAACATTTCTTTTCTATTCAGTTGGATTCCTAGATATTTGTATAGAAATAGAATCATTAAGTTTGGAAAAGTCCTCTAAGATCATCAAGTCCAAACGTCAGCCCAACACCACCATGTCCACTAAACCATGTCCTGAAGTGCCATGTCTATGCATTTTTTTGAACACCTCCAGGGATGGTGACTCCACCACTTCACTGGGCAGCCTGTTCCAATGCCTAACAACCCTTCCAGTAAAGAAATTTCTCCTATTATCCAATCTAAACCTCCCCTGCCACAACTCGAGTCCATTTCCTCTCACCCTATCACCAGCCACCTGACAGAAGAGACCAGCACCCACCTCACTACAACCTCCTTTCATGACATTGTAGAGAGCGATAAGGTCTCCCCTCAGCCTCCTTTTCTCCAGGCTAAACAACCCTAGTTCCCTCAGCCGCTCCTCATCAGACTTGTGCTCCAGGCCCCTCAACAGCTTCGTTGGCCTTCTCTGGACACGCTCCAGCGCCTCAATGTCTTTGCTGTAGTGAGGGGCCCAAAACTGAACACAGTACTCAAGGTGCAGCCTCACCAGTGCCGAGTACAGGGGGATGATCACTTCCCTAGTCCTGCTGGCCACACTCTTTCTGATACAGGCCAGGATGCCATTGGCCTTTGTGGCCACATGGGCACACTGCTGGCTCATATTCAGCCAGCTGTCAACTAGCACCCCCAGGTCCTTTTTCCAGCCACTCTTCCCCAAGCCTGTAGCGTTGCATGGGGTTGTTGTGACCTAAGTGCAGGACCTGGCACTTGGCCTTGTTGAACCTCATACAATTGGCCTCGGTCCAATGATCCAGCCTACCCAGCTCCCTCTGTAGAGCCTTCTACCCTCGAGCAGATCAACCCTCCCTCCCAACTTGGTGTCATCTGCTTGTTTTTGGTTTCGTCCGTTTTTGGTGTCATCTTGATAAAGCTCTACAAATTTCTGTTCTTGAGCAGAAGTTTATCTGAGTTAATATCTTTAGGCATTGCTTTTATGACTGTAAACAAGTAGTTACTAGTACCTTTTGAAGACTAACTTACCTAGTACTTTGCTGGAACTGCTTCCAAATTTCCTTCCTTGTGCTGTAGAATATACAACATCTGTATATAAAGCTATATAGAAATGCTCAACTCATGCATCAGATTTGTAATTACTTTTCAAGAGTAGCAGAGGTTTCATCCATATAGTACTTTGTTCTAAGGTGGATTTTATAGTGATTTTTAGAGAAAACAAAAATTGTGTATGTCAAAGATTTTATCATTGCATAAGTCTGAGGGGTTTTTTTTAAATATTTTTGTTATTCTTTTTAATATAGTTTCAAAACTTAAATGAGGCTTGTTTGTATTAGTTAACTTCTATTAATTTGATTGTTTAAAATTTGAGTCCCATTGAAGTGTGGTCTGATTCAACTGTTACTAATCTCTAAAACAATATCTTATTATACTCTCAAATTTTCTCATGAACCATTGGTACATCTTGGAAATTTTCTAGCTGTATTATTTTATCTAGTTTTCCAAATCAGCTGTTGACAACTTACAGTTATCTGTAGGCTACAAGTTATCCATAAATTCAACTTTGGATATTACTAGTATAATAAACAATCTGCTTACTATAGATAATTCTGTAAGTCACACTTTCTCTCAAAAATAAAAAAAAAAAACAAATTCCCAGCTTCTTGTAGTGATGCCCAAGCATCTGTTCAGCCCCACTTAAGAAGCCTTCTTGGTTGTTTCTGTAGGAAAAAAAAAAACACAACAGACCCTCTCTCCTTTTTTCATAGACTTTGAGTCCAGGTACATACTGAAAAGCTGTAGGCCATGAAACCATCTCAGTCTTTTCCTTCTTCTGAGATCCCTGTTTTCTTTCCTCACTAAAATTG
The DNA here is from genome assembly GCA_013401275.1 of Pandion haliaetus. NCBI lineage: Eukaryota > Metazoa > Chordata > Aves > Accipitriformes > Pandionidae > Pandion > Pandion haliaetus. The sequence continues at coordinate 40,086 of VYZV01044844.1, read as the reverse complement.
CGACTTATCTGAAATTGTGGTATGTAGGTCCTAAAGATTCACCTCAGGCTTCATCTTTCTGTGCTGAGTTCTCTTGGATTTTAGAAGGAAAATCTTTATTTACTTCTATTTTCTGAATACTAAGCCCACAGAAATCCCCAAACATTTAAATCAGAGCAAAAGAATGCTACAGCACAGATACCCTGTTTTTTCTTCACACACAATGAGTAAGGATGCTGAGGAGTGGGACATATGTAAAGAGGTTTCTCTGTGTTTATACAGCCATGGAAATGACTAGCCCAGGATCTGATTTCTACTTCACTTGAAACCCTAGGTGAACAGAATATGCCACAAAAGCACACCAAAACCAATACTTTGAGAGACCTGAATGAAGTTAGTGGATAAACTCAAACACCAGAGGATGTAGCAATTCAGAGCCAAGGACTCAACCATTATCTCAGCACAAGTAATCTGAGAAGTCACAGATAAAAGCCACCATCAATTCAGTGACTGTTATTCAGGATTTAATTTCTCTTTTGTGCTTGTTACATTTTGAGCAATAAAAGAAGAATAATCTCTAAGGTCTGAGGAAATGCCTTTCAATGCTGGGTCTGGTCCATACTGATGGAATGTATTTTCCCTTTTGGGTTTTTTTTTTTTTGGATTGCAGACATGTGGAGGCTTCAGAAAAGGTGGAAAGGAGGGACAAAAGAGAAGATGAAGAGAAGAATAATTTTCTGAAGAAAACCTGCCCTCATTCCATACTATCTCCAAAAGAATAGACTAAATGAACAAATGTAAATAAAATTTAAGGTAGAGATGAGACAAAGTACCAGAACAGCAAAGTGAGGGTTACACAACTTGCAGGTTAATGGCTACATTCATGACTACAGAGTATTTATAAATATCCTTTCACTCCATGGGAAGGTTAATTTTGCTAGAATCTATCAACACACTCATGTTAATATCTTTTCAGATATATAGGAGGGTAGAGATTTTGGCCTGAGATAAACAGCTGGAACTTATTCAGGATTAACATTTGCAGTGGAGTGTTTCTTAAAAGTTTGAGAAAAAAAATTCAGATATTCTTTCTTTCCCATTGCAACACAGAAAAAATTTATGCCTTATAGTTCTCCTACTTTTGTCTCTTTTTGCCTCCCTCACATAAATATGTAAACATCCCGACATAGGTGCCATCAATTATCATGCTACTTCCCTTCCTTATGTATCATTTCGGTTTGTCTCAGCAAAGTATAATTATGAGTACTTCACTAGAAAAAATCAGTGTCTGCCACCTTTTAAAAATATTCTGTGTTGTCCCGTTCAGTTTTGTATACAGCCTGCCTCACAACACATAAAAATCCTCTAGAAATTTATTTTAAAAAAAATAAAAAGAGTATCTTTGCAAAATAGTTGTGTTTCAGTGAGGTGCTGCTAATAATCTGAAAAGGAACTCTGTAAGATCTTTCTACCCAAATTAGAAACAGAAGTGGAAATCCTTAGATAAACAATTTTTGCCATTCCTCCATTGTAGCAAATGCCATGCATGAGAAATAAGTCCCAGAGTTCACAAACTATTGTGGTTATTTTTTAGTCTAAGACAAGAGGCCTTCATCTTCTCACAAGCTGCTGTAGACTTAGTCTTTGTGTAAATAACATTTATTTACATTTGTTTATTTAGGCTGGGGAAAGATAAAACATAAATTATTCATAGGACTAGCCTGGACTTTGGAAACAGTAAGAGCTGGGGAAGTACTCATAA
>VYZV01044844.1:25000-37553 GCA_013401275.1 Pandion haliaetus | reverse complement strand
TTTTTATAAAGATTTATTTTGTTTAATATCCTTGAAAAAAAGATGGAAACAAAATGACTTGTCTCCCATTCCTACCTGTAACTTTACCTTCTGCCTGAACAGTTAGGGCACTCATGTGGAAGAAGGCAGAAGCCTACTGGGATGCCTGCACAGGTAGAAGTGGAATATTTCATACAAAGTGAAAGAATTTCAATGGTGGGAAGCAAGGGAGCACTATGCACAATTAGTCTGAAGTTATAGTTAGTTCCTATTGTTGAAGTTTCTCCATTTAATAGTCTTAATATGAGCAGGGTAGGTACTGCAATAAAATTTTCCCAGTTTTCTTTTTAATATTATGATAACTATTTATCTGTGCATAGAAGTGGGGGGGTTTCAGCCTCCACCTGCTCCAGCTGGCTTTTGAAAGGACTGATAACTGTATGTTTTTTGATGAATCACTTAGGTGGCTATCTCAAAACAGGAAATCAGGGTTAGGTATCTCCAGAGGAGAGTCCCAAGGGCATGCCTACACTGTACAGTACAGAGGCATCCTCAACCTGGAGCAGTGCAGCTGTGTAAACTGAAAGCAGAGCTAATTAACTGGCATGTTTGTACTGCTTCCCAGAGCCAAATGATTATCTTTCAGTGGTGCATCACTTTACTGTGTAAAAAAACCCCAGCTTCCTCAGAGCTGGTTCAGCAATCCCTAGTAAAACCCTGTATTACACTGCAGAGACATGTCTCGTGTCCCTGAGAGAGGCAGGGAGTAAGACAACGTGCCTCGCCACACCAATTGCCTACTACAGAGCCTCACTTGCTCTGATCACTTTTCCCAGACATAGTGCAGAAGAGCTAAGTTCCCTAACTTCCTACCGCCAGTTCATATTTCCAGTTTCACAAGATCTTGCGCTTGCAAAATGGACACTGCAGTGATCTATTGTCCTTGTGTATCTAATTCAGAAACCACCCAGAAGACTACTAGGATTGCTGTTTTCAGAAGACAAAGTGAATGCTAAAATATTTACATATTTATCAGTTATTGTTTCATCTCTTTAAGATGGGAAATGATGCATTAGCATGTTCAGACTTTAATGTTAAATCATGATCTCTCTTAATTTTATGATAAGATTAAGTATGATTTAGCCAAATTCACCCAGTGACAGTAATTGTAATACATGAAACCATGCGCTGTCAGATTCAAAGATGTTTCTTTTTTAATAACTGATTGTAACTCTTCAAGCCTTTGCAAAGTATTATAAAAGTTTTCTAGCATTAGCAGGTTTTGGTCTCTTTTTGTTCTTTTCTCTACTTTTTCCAGACAACATTCCTGTAATGAAATGGATATGGATCACCTCATGGATGAAAATGTATGCCTGTCTGCTAAAGTCTCAATACATCTGCTCAGTTGTTGAATTTGTCATATTCATTCAAGATGACACAATCTTTCCAAAGGCAAATATACTAACATATACCCTAGGAAAAAGGGAATGTAAACAGTAGGGCACAGCTTTGTCAATCATAGTAAACAAACTTTCAATTCTGTGAAGATATTACCTAACTCAAATATTATATTAGTGGTTGGCAGCAAGCATCAAATGATCTTTCTCTTTTCTCTGCAACATGAAACAGTTGCTAGAGTAAAATTTAGAAAGTCCATCTATAGCGAAGAAATCACTTTCCTAAAGTAATGCATGCAGAATGATCCAAAGGGACAACTTTAAATTGGTGGAAAATAGGCATCTACTCTGTGTGTACAAGTAAGAGCATGCTCATTTGATAAACTAGAGATGATAACATAATCTGTTTAATAATGTAGTCCTTTACATTTTATACTAATTTTCTTCACCAACAAAAATAACATTTACCTAACACAGTGCTTGAAGCCCATATTATAGAATTTTATAAGTAAAGTTGTCCAAATGGAAATTATTACATAAGGATGAAGTGTTATTTCTGGCACATTTAATTATACCCTCTCATGGAGAGCACTTATTTAATGAATGTATTGAATGAATTTATTTAATGAATACCTTTGACCAGTGTTGGATCTGCACTGAATGATACTCCTCACTTACAGCCCTCACTGAAGAGAATGTATATAAAGTAAATGCAAACAAAAAGCAAATGATTAGGTCTAATTAACAGATTATATTAAAAGGCTGAGCTACAAAAAATGTGTGAATAGAAACACGGAATGTATACTACATTGCTTCCACATAGAGAGCAACACTATAAACAATAAGTGAGGCTATTGAAATGAAATAGTTAGATACACAATAACAACATGAGTGGCAAAAAAAGAAAGAGCACATCTGTGAACAAGAGACAGCACTAACTAAATTTGTAATAAGGATGATGGAGAGCTTTCCCAGAGACAGTACAGTGTAAGGTCAAACAAAACAATTAAATTTTTTAGTCGAAAACAATTTTCAATGATTTACATGGAAATATGAAAGATCCTTTTAATTACTATTCAAATGTTATTTCACAAAAGGAACTTAAAACATGATTCCAAACAATGGAAGAGCTTACCTAAAAAGAGGTGTGCATTGTGTCAGCCTTGACAGGCATCATGTATACAGAGCAAGGAGATAAAAATGCGTTTCCTTTTTTAGCACTGATTTATACCAGCACAAGTCTAAGGGGCCCATAGGAGCCATGGAAGCCTTGAAGTCTTTTCATTAACCTTCACTGGGAGTGAATCTGATTCTCTGCACATACAGCTGAGGAAAGTTCAACATTATTCAGAACATAACTTCTTCATTAGAAAATGACACTGTCTTAAAAATCTATCTTCATGATAACATATAAGTTTTAGAAAGAGTAAGACATCTTTGTGCCTGGGACCTCAATTTTCCAGAGGACATATTTCATCTTTCTAGTGAGCTGTAATGATGAAAGAGAGTATGTAACAAATCAGATAGCTTAATAATGGACAATCAGATGGAATAATTATATTTACTCAAATATCCAATATGCAATTGAAAAAAAATTGGTGCTTCTCCTACAACACTTCACTAACTGAGGTTTATTTTCAGTTTAGGAGCAAATACTAATGTTCTTATATTGCTGCATAATATCTTAAATGGATCAAATCAGTACGGAAGGCAAAATCTAGATGAGATAATCACCCTGCACTTCAGCTGAAACTTTTTAGTCAGTGAACACGGTATCATTTACTTTGAAGACTCTTGGTCTTAACAAAAAAAAAAATGAGCTAAATGAGGCACTATCACATGCTTTACAGAAGAAATACTTTTGTCCAATTTTTCTTGGAGTTTGTCAACCTGATTTTTTTCCCATATTGTTGAATATTTATCTACACTAACCATAAAAATTATCTGTGACCAGGCTACAATCAGAATGATGTTGCTTGTGACTTTTTGTTAGACAGTGTAAGGAAATCTCAGCATCAGAAATGGCAACACATACCTCAAAGGTCCCATTTTAAAAGTCCATTTTCTATGTCAAATTAGGTAGTAAGAATATCACTTTGACTTGGAATAAATTTGACATTTTATATCTTAAATCACTGGGCTCTGATTTATTCATCTGCTAGCTTTATCATGGGTGTGGAAACTCTCATGGCCTGAGATCTTTGAATTCCCCAGGTGAATATTATGCCTTCAACATATACAGTTGATGAACATACTCGTTGGCTAAGCGCGCTCACATCCATCTGCCAAATGGCCTCATGCCTGCTAACATATTGGTCAGACACATGTCTTTGGATGTAAGTGCCAAGAATATTTCTAACACTTGCACGCCGTATCTTCTAAAGGAAGTAGCACTGAGGCATTAGCACTACATATGCCTTTTCCTTTTAGCTTGGCCACACATATTTAGGTGAATTTCCCTAGCAGCAAAGAAGCACAACAAAAAGGAAAGTGAGGAGTTTGCTGAAGTTCGTGGCTTTTCATAATATAAATAGCAGGTTCTTCGAGACCTTCGACAGCAACATATGCAGTTACGCTGCCGGGGCCACAGTGATACTGCAGCTCGCTCGGCACAAGCAACTTCAGCTTGGACGCCTCTGAGTAAAAACGAATTTGGAGGTGGGCTGGGAAGAGCTACTTCAGTAGGTGGCAGTGTTCCTTCTCCCTGCCTTGTGCTTCTCACACTCAGCCCTTCAGCCTTTCCTCCAGACAAGGACAATAATCTGCTGAGATGGTAGAATGCTAATAAGTCAGGAAGAGTGTGTATTGCTGTTTTATATTGAGTGAAAAACAAACAAACAACCAAACAAAGTAGCACACCTGTGAAATTTAAGCTACTGCAAATGATTGAAGTCATGGCCAATGGTTAAAGCAGTTCATTAAACAGGCTGTGCAAGTCTTTTGACCACATTCTGATCTGAGATTAAACCTCTTTATGTGTCTAGAGAATAGGATCTCAGAATTTTTCAGAGCAAATACATTAACAGAAAACATTCTGGATGAAATCAAATAAGGCTGTTTCTTTTTCTTCATATGTAGGCAATCAATCTAAATATTTTGGTTTGTTGTAGTTAAATTTTTGCTTTTTAGAAAGTATATGTGTAAAGATATGCTTTTAATGAAAAAAAATAAAATTCCAAACTTTAGAAATTATATTTTGTTTTTCCCCTAATTCCTACCTTTTTAAACATCAATAAATAATTATGTACATATTGCTTAAAAAAATAGTAATAATTTATTCTAATAAAAACTGGGAATCTCTGTCAGGGTGTGTTCAGTAGCCCAAACTGGTTGGAAAGCCAACAGGATAGGAAATAAATAAAACAGAACTGGAACAAAAATGCTTCCTGGAAAAATCATACCACAGAAAAAAAACCCCAACTTAGAGTAGCTACTTCCATTTGGAAGAGAGCTTTCACATTTGTAAGCAATTTTGTGTTGACCCCCTTTTTAGAATTTCTAAAATGTTGGGCTGTGATCTACTAGGGATGGGAAGTAAAAGTTAAGAAAAAGTGAGAATTTACAACATTTTTGGCTGGGAATAGAGTAAGAACTACAAAAATTTGATGAGAAAACTTTTTACTTCTGAAACTGCCAGACCAGATTTATTTCAGAATAGCTGATATTTCTGTAAGCATAAAAAAAGGCATGATTGATCTGATTTGAACCTATTGAGATTTGTCCTTCACTATCATGAACTGATCTTAATCAGAGTACTTCCTGATGTGTAAAAAGGAGTTATGTGTCAATATATATTTCACAGAAATTGGGGAAAAACTCTTCCAGCATTAAAAAGATAGATCTGGAAACAAATAAAAGTGGGTAGAGGTACTTTAATGACAAAAACATTGATGTATTTTCTATGCTGCTTGTGTGTAAATAAATTGTATGAAATACAGAATGTCCCCTTAAAATAAACAACAAAAGCTTAAGCATTCTGTAGCTGAATGAAATAATGTGCTGGTCCACAGTGTAAAATCAAAAAACTGGGACTACAGTACATCAAAATAAAAAACAGATTAAAATTCACTTTTTTTTGCATAGCAACATTCGAATTAGATCCTGGAGAGGAAAGCTGTCTAAACTCCATCCTGATGAATGGAAATAGGGAGAAAATAGTGGCTGAGCCCCCCTTCCCCACAATCCCACTCCACACTGCCCCAGAGATTAAAGAATTTCAGTCTCAGCTTCTGAAAAATTCCTTTGGTCACCTGTGTCAAACTTACATATTGAGATGTCTCAGCATAGTGAGGTACTTGTCAGACATAACATAACGATAAATACAAAGTAAAGGGGCCTTTGTACCTGTATGAAGCCCAAAGAAAAAATTGTTACAGACCATTTGATTGCAAAAGTTGGTTTGAAGATCTGTGGCATTATTTACTTACTAATACCATTTGCGGAATAGGATAAAATAGAAATACAGCAGTAATTAGCAGATTAGAACACATGGTGTGTGGGCTTGTTGAGAAGGCAGCAGCATTGTCTAGCAGAGAGCAACTACTGAAGTCTCATGACTAACTATTGTAAGCTAATTGCCTATGGGGGTCAGCAAAGCATTCTCACCCTCCCCCCCCTCAGGCCTCCCCCTCACCCTGTCTTTAGTACAACTGGTTAGACTTCTCATGGGTTTGGCCTTCCTTTGTTTTCTCTCCCGCCCCAAATGTAAAGCACCAGAGAGATATAAAGCTTTGCCAAAAGAAAAGAATCTCAGGTTGTATTTGTCTGATTTCTTATGATAAAATTCACAACAGCATTGAAACCAAAGGGTGGATACAGCTCCAATACACTTTGGGGAGGTTTGCGGGACATATGCTGTGCAGCTCCTCTTTAATGGGATCTAGAGGGCAAGAGAGTGGAAAACCCTAGGAGCCTCTCTGGTAAATCCAGCTCTGTAAGCAAAGTGCTCATTGTTGCTTTCGGGTAATTGCTAAATTTGGAGGAAGATGAAACAAAAAGGTATAAAGGGAGGGGGTCAGATAGATGTGACTTAATGTCACTAATTTAAATGGGGGCAAAATATCAAGAAAGAGCTGGCAAGGTCTAAGGCTTTTCTATTTCAGGTTCTGACATCCCGTTCCATAGAAATTGCTCACCTTTTAAAACTATAGAGCAGTTAAATCAGCAAATATTGTTATTTTGAATGACATTTCAATGCTTGGGTAGTTGCTTAAAATATGTCAAGGCAAACTAGTAATTACCAGTCTTTTTAATTCCATTTTCTGGAAAGAGTAAGGTCTGTCAGTCACGACAGCTCCTTCCCCTTGCTGAGCCTGTAGCTCTGGGAGCAGTGAGCTAACTCAGAATGTGAAGATTGCAACTACAATACAATCAATGAACATCACTAAAGTACATCTTACCTCGAACAAGGAACCAAACATTTCTGTAAGAGAAAATGAATTTGTTCCAGGATCTTGCCTGTCTTCCCAGTTTTTAAAATATCTTTCTTAAGGTATGCCTGTGTTAAGGTGTATGCCTTCATTAAGGCCTGTAGTAATACTACTTTAGTTTGATCTGAAATTTCTCTGTAACACTCTCTCTATCATTCACTTGCAGGTTGAGTGCTCTGAAGTCCACCAGAGCTCAGATTAGCAGGCTGGTCATCTGAGTTAAAACAAAAACCTACACCACAAAACAAAATGAAACCTATGGTTCTTATAACTTTTTTTCTTCATACATACCTAGAATTCAAACTGCTACACTGATTCCCCTGGAGCTAGTATTTCTTGGTTTTGTTTGATTTCAGCCCATGTCTGATATTCACTGTTCTTTAACTGAAGTAATATTAGAAAGAGCTGCAGCCATCTATACAGCCTATTAATAATTCATTTCAAAGGAACTGGTAAAACCCAAGAAATTCATAGCATTAATTCAGTTTCCTGTTTTTCAAAGATACTATCTTTTTTAATAATTTTTTTCCCCCCCATTTTTAAGATAGATATATATACTAGCTCTGTCTAAAATCACACTTGAAACTGGTGATGCAATAATGTTGGTCAACCTTAACATTGATGAAAGTTCTTGAATGAGAAAACCTTATTCCAATACAGTGCTTCTATGAGGGATTAAATAGTTACCTGAACACTGCTTGAAAGGCACATGTATCGATTAAGTACTTACTGTGCTCTGAAAAGTCTTTCTTTCTTTAGGATATGAAGCTCTCAGTGTGTGTATGTAATAAGAGCAATGTTTCAACTCTTTCAAAAACAGTAACTAAAAAGAGTTTACTACTATTACAGAAAAACAGGCCCAGGCAGAGCCACTATCTGTAAAGAAACATTCCGATAATAACAATAGTAATAAAAATAACAGTAAAAACTTACACACACCTGCTAGCTGTTGGAAGTGTAGAAAGTGGGAAAATATGAGAAGGGTTTGAAAATAGAAAGATGTTGTCAAAAATACTATTTAACCAAACTGAAATCTCCTAAGTTTCTTCTTTTAGACAGTTGCTTTATAATTAAATACATCTCCCTCCCTGTAAATATTCTTGACATGGGCATATTCTTCCCTATAAAATACTCTGGATATCTTATTCATCAGCTTCTCTGGATGAGAGGCATCACAGTATTTCCAATTTACATCTCTTTGGAGCCTCATTTACCAGTTTACATTTTCCTTGGTCTTGCTTGGGTATTTTATGTGATTTTGTTTGCATGTACCTATCCAAACGCTTTGGAGTTTTACAGCCCTAAATAGATTCTTACGCCCAATTTAGATTTGTAATATTGCCCTTTTAGAGGCTAGACTAAACATGCATCTGAATGTGAGTACAGAAGAAATCCTAAATCCCTCTGCAAGTTCAGCATTTTGGGAGCTGTTTGTTTTCTAAAAAAACCAAAACAACTCAAACCACTATGTTTTCTGGCCACCATCCCATTACAAAGCTTTTTAATCTGTAAACAACAAGCAACAGGAACCAAAGCAACCACTCTGTTTTCATGTTGTTCTCTTCCTCATCCTTCATTTTGGCTCCTACTCAACAGACCTTTGTTCATTTTAGTTCTTAAGGAATCTGCTTTTGGAGGCGCTGGGCATAACTAGAGTCAGCTGCTGATATTCCCCAGAAATGCTGTATTAGCTTATGGTCAATACAGTTCAGTGGCTTTCAAGGGGAACTCCCCTCTCCTTGAAGTTGATGAGCTCACCTAAGCCAGGCTGCACCTAATTAACTCCTGCATAGTACTTACTGTCTGATCCACCTCTAAGTCATCAGTGCTAATTAATGTCTTGAAATCTGGACTTTTTCCTGGCTCAGGGGCTCATTTTCTGAGAAACCTCACTGGGAATGGCTACTGTAAGGCTTTTGTATCCTTTCAGGATGGCCCAAAGGCCTGAAAAACCTCATAACATGCAATTATGTACTGTATAGGATGTGTAAAACTGTTTTCAGCCTTTAATATCTGTACACTTAAAATGACATATTCAATACTAACCTCACTAAGTGATATCATAGACGAATAATGGACTACCAGGTAACAACAAACATGAGTGCATAGAAACATGTATTAAAGTATCTGTGGCCAGAGCAGAAGGCAAAGAGAAATGAACAAAAATTGAAAAGTATTGCATGTCTGGGTCTCTTTGCTTCTTTCCCTTTAGAGCCAGCATATGACATATGCATGAAAGAAATGGTCCTAAACTGCACTTTTTGAAACGAGTTGAGAATTCAAATGAAGCAGATTCCACTCTGTTAATGAAAATACTATGAATCTGAACAGCCTTAATGGCTGAAGGCTTACTTTATTCAGTCATGTGGGAAATAATCATGCTCCTTTCTAGCTTTTTATAGACTTGTATAAGATAAAAAGATCTTTGTCCTCAAACCTCTTTGGTTTTGGAGATTATTTTATACATGAGTTTACTTACATAGTCCATGAACAGATAATCAATTTTCTATTTTTAGCATTAATAAGTGTTATTAATTGACATAATTGTTTTGTTATTTTAACACTTTACAAATTCAGACTTTCAAGTTCTGTATTCGGTTCTTGTTAAGAGACTTCTCCGTTGGTGTATCTTCTTATTCCACTGGCCCACACAGGTAGCCCAGTAGCTGAATGAATTCCTCAGATCTCTCAAGTTCAACCCCAACACTGCCACTTCTGCTAGTCACAATATAAGCATTGCTCCACTGAGGAGATTCACTCTATAATGTACTCCAACAATCTGTTTTTCAAGACGTGACCTTCCAAAACAGAGCACAACATTTACAATATTCTTTAAAATCAACTCAAAGCCTTCATGGATATCCCAGGAAAAAACAAACACACAAACAAACAAAGAAATAAGACAACCAAAAAAGCCCCCACCAAACCAAAACACAAAGTGAGAAGCTTACACTTCAAAAGAGAAACAATTCTTTGAAAAATAAAGAAATGTTGACATAGTTCTCATGCATGAGAAACACATGTTTGTTTTAAAAAGTGATCACTGTTTCAAAACTGTATTAATTTAATATTGCTTGTTGTTATTTTCTACCTTTTATATCTTATTTCTCTATTGGATTTTGATCTACCCTTCTTTAGAATTTATGACTAACTTTTTCATCTTCTTGTCCTCATTTTCTAGTCATTTTGTCAAATGACAAATAGCAAGTGTTGTTGAAAGTATTTTTCAGATTTCAAATCCAGATATTTTTAAGATCATGTGTGCAATTAAAAAAAAAAGTATTTTATTTTCCAGGAAATCATGTACTTACCGTTGTCATTACCCTCAGAATTCACTTTTCAAACCTGTCTTGATTCATGCCTTGCTAAATCTGATTATACATCTATTCATACACAGAAACATATCTAGACAGCTATGCTGTTTAATATTATATCTAATTCATGCAGCTACAATATACTGTTTCCTAACAGTCAAATTGAGCTATACAAGAACTGAAACTTTTTCTGTCCCATGTCCAGTTACAATCAGTTCTAGAGATTTAAAACTGATTAGAGTTTTCTTAAATATTCATAAAGCTGGTAAAGACAGCGGAGCAGTAATAAATGTATGACTTGTAAAAAGTTTTAACTGGGTTAGCGAAGTTAGTAAAAAGGTCATCCATAATACAGGTGAAAAGAAGCCCAGGCTGTTCTTGNNNNCAGGCTGTTCTTGCATTCATGAAAATCCTGCTCTGATTTTTCATATTATGAAATTCTGCTAGCCATTCTCAACAGCGTGAATCTTCTATGTCTGTGTCAAGTACTGCACAGCTCAGTGACTGCCAGGAATTAATATGATACTTTAATAGCCAGCTAAACTCAATGATTCCAGAAGGCTGAACATGCAGATGTAAATAAGCTAACACAGCAACTGATTGTTGTATCCTATTCGTCTCTTTCAGTTACTTGTGGAATCTGGAATGCATAAGCAGTGCAGACGGAAGAACTGATTGATAGGACATATAATGGAGTTATATAATGGTCCCATTAATAGGACATACGACAGAGTTGTGGGATGAAACTAAGGAAAGCAGACTTTAAGAGAAATCTGAACAGTCTGCAAAAGGTCAGATGTCTTCTGCAAGTCCCTTCAAACTGGACAAAAACCCTTCTTAGAAGACTGCTGTCACTTTGTTTTGTGAAGGATCAGTTAATTGTTCCTTTCAAGTAGCAATTGATGATGATGATGATGAAGATGATGATAGCACAGAGCTCAGAAACTTAATCATTCTGGAGTGCCAATACTGGAACTATGACAGCTTCTTCCTAACTTGTTCGGTGTTATCAAACTCCACTTCTATCCTCATCCTGACATTGTAGTGAATTGAACTTCAAAACTATATTCAGCCACTGGAAAAGTCACTTCTACCCAATGGAACAGATTCAGTATTCTGATCCTATGTGCTGATTTAAAATTTTTATTTATTCAAAATCTATGTTCTAAGCTGTTTTTTAACTGCCTGTAGATAGGCCAACATAGGCTTTCATCATGGTTTTGCCTGCTGTGGAAGATGCTTGTTCTAGCTTAGTCCCATGCATACTTGGCAATATTAAAAGGTTTAATACTCAATAGTGAGTTCTTGTAGCCATTACACAGAGGCATAGAAAAAGGAAAATTAATAAGAACTGCCATGCTTTCATCCATTACCTTCTTTTGTATCAGCTAAGTGATCATGACTGATAAAGGGAAAAGATTTAAAGAACCCAAAAGAGACTCTCAGAAGACTTAGCAAAAAGATGGATGTAATAAAAATAATTCAAAACATATATCTGTTAATATGTTCAGCACTACGTGTAAGAATTAGAGTCACTGTGGCCTTTTAATAATCTAGCTTTGTTTCTGCATGGAAAAAACACATTCAGTTTCAAATTTATTTTGATAACTTAGAAGTGTGAAGTTATGTAACATTCTGAAAGAAGCCTTAAAACTTCCTTAGCTTCTACAGTTGTAAGTGATAAACACTGTTAAATTATGCTGTATGCTGCTGTAAATAATCTTTTAAAAAATGTGTTAAAAACATCCCTNAGAAACACATGTTTGTTTTAAAAAGTGATCACTGTTTCAAAACTGTATTAATTTAATATTGCTTGTTGTTATTTTCTACCTTTTATATCTTATTTCTCTATTGGATTTTGATCTACCCTTCTTTAGAATTTATGACTAACTTTTTCATCTTCTTGTCCTCATTTTCTAGTCATTTTGTCAAATGACAAATAGCAAGTGTTGTTGAAAGTATTTTTCAGATTTCAAATCCAGATATTTTTAAGATCATGTGTGCAATTAAAAAAAAAAGTATTTTATTTTCCAGGAAATCATGTACTTACCATTGTCATTACCCTCAGAATTCACTTTTCAAACCTGTCTTGATTCATGCCTTGCTAAATCTGATTGTACATCTATTCATACACAGAAACATATCTAGACAGCTATGCTGTTTAATATTATATCTAATTCATGCAGCTACAATATACTGTTTCCTAACAGTCAAATTGAGCTATACAAGAACTGAAACTTTTTCTGTCCCATGTCCAGTTACAATCAGTTCTAGAGATTTAAAACTGATTAGAGTTTTCTTAAATATTCATAAAGCTGGTAAAGACAGCGGAGCAGTAATAAATGTATGACTTGTAAAAAGTTTTAACTGGGTTAGCGAAGTTAGTAAAAAGGTCATCCATAATACAGGTGAAAAGAAGCCCAGGCTGTTCTTG
>VYZV01044844.1:12545-24825 GCA_013401275.1 Pandion haliaetus | reverse complement strand
GTCTCTTTCAGTTACTTGTGGAATCTGGAATGCATAAGCAGTGCAGACGGAAGAACTGATTGATAGGACATATAATGGAGTTATATAATGGTCCCATTAATAGGACATACGACAGAGTTGTGGGATGAAACTAAGGAAAGCAGACTTTAAGAGAAATCTGAACAGTCTGCAAAAGGTCAGATGTCTTCTGCAAGTCCCTTCAAACTGGACAAAAACCCTTCTTAGAAGACTGCTGTCACTTTGTTTTGTGAAGGATCAGTTAATTGGTCCTTTCAAGTAGCAATTGATGATGATGATGATGAAGATGATGATAGCACAGAGCTCAGAAACTTAATCATTCTGGAGTGCCAATACTGGAACTATGACAGCTTCTTCCTAACTTGTTCGGTGTTATCAAACTCCACTTCTATCCTCATCCTGACATTGTAGTGAATTGAACTTCAAAACTATATTCAGCCACTGGAAAAGTCACTTCTACCCAATGGAACAGATTCAGTATTCTGATCCTATGTGCTGATTTAAAATTTTTATTTATTCAAAATCTATGTTCTAAGCTGTTTTTTAACTGCCTGTAGATAGGCCAACATAGGCTTTCATCATGGTTTTGCCTGCTGTGGAAGATGCTTGTTCTAGCTTAGTCCCATGCATACTTGGCAATATTAAAAGGTTTAATACTCAATAGTGAGTTCTTGTAGCCATTACACAGAGGCATAGAAAAAGGAAAATTAATAAGAACTGCCATGCTTTCATCCATTACCTTCTTTTGTATCAGCTAAGTGATCATGACTGATAAAGGGAAAAGATTTAAAGAACCCAAAAGAGACTCTCAGAAGACTTAGCAAAAAGATGGATGTAATAAAAATAATTCAAAACATATATCTGTTAATATGTTCAGCACTACGTGTAAGAATTAGAGTCACTGTGGCCTTTTAATAATCTAGCTTTGTTTCTGCATGGAAAAAACACATTCAGTTTCAAATTTATTTTGATAACTTAGAAGTGTGAAGTTATGTAACATTCTGAAAGAAGCCTTAAAACTTCCTTAGCTTCTACAGTTGTAAGTGATAAACACTGTTAAATTATGCTGTATGCTGCTGTAAATAATCTTTTAAAAAATGTGTTAAAAACATCCCTAATTGCATGACAGAACTCAGAGTATCTTTGGGGATCTATCTACCACCTGGCCTCTTTTTCTTGGGATTGGAAAAATTCAGGTGAAAACTGGATTAATATAGATTGGGGAAAAGTAAGGTCTTTTGGGATTTGAACAGCTGTGCAGTGGGGAAATATGAAAATTTTTCACTTGTCATTAGATCTCTCACCCTTGGAAATGTCATGACAGGTGGTTACATTCTCTTATAATCAGATACAAGATTGTATGTGAATGGCATAATAGTAGTTTGTAGGTCCAAAAAAGTCTTGACTTCTAAGAAGTCCAAGTCTCTTTATAAATATTTATGAACAAAAGCTCACCAGTGTCTTTGAAAGCAGATCAGTGTCAACATATCCAGTGAGTTGCTTTGCCTTATCCATACAAGGAAACATCAATTCTTAAAAAAAAAAAAGATTTACAATTCAGAACAATTTCTGAGGTACAAGGCTCAAATATCTCTAGAACAGAGCATCCTAAATCCACAAGCATCAGTAAGAAAAGCTGGATTTCTCTCTGTCTGTACTGTACCTGAAGCATCCAGGTGTTATTAGCCAGCATTTCCATAAATACTACAAAAAGTAAATGAAAATAACCATAGTGAAAAGATCATCAATGTTGATAATGTCAGAGGGAAACATTCTGTGTAACAATAAAGCTGCCTGTAAAGTTAAAAGAAAAAAAAGCTGGAAATCTGACCAGTAAAGCTTTTGTTTTATCCAACTGATACATTTTTTTGTTGTGTGTTTGGTTTGGTTCCACATAAAGCTCCTTAAGTACCTAGAAAATTCTCAACTAATTACAATTATAGAGTGTTTGAAAGAGCAATCAAATGTGGGGAAGAGCATTCAGCTTAATGACATTAACTGTCTTCATAATGGAAAGTCAAGGGAGTTCTTGTGTTCTTTTGACATTTTATTTGGGAAGGATCTTTCATTAGATATAATTTGAATGTAGTTATGAACGGCAAAATTCCTATAAAAAAAATTTCTAATATTGGAGAAGAAACCTTGGAGGAAGAGAATAAAATCAGAACAGAAATAGGCTTGGCAAGAAAATCCTACTTAATTTTAAAAAGGCTTGAAAAAAGCATGCATTCTTACTGAAATAGCTGGAGAATGTGGCTTAACGACACACATGTAATAAAACCACGAGAAACTGCAGTACAGATTTAGAAGACAATGACCATAAAGGCTATAAGATATATCTGCGATATAAAATAATGTAACACAAGATCACTGTTGTGGTTTAACCCCAGCTGGCAGCTCAGCCCCACACAGCCACTCACTCACTCACCCCCCAGTGGGATGGGGGAGAGAATTAGAAGCGTAAAAGTGAGAAAAACTCGTGGGTTGAGATAAAGACAGTTTAATAGGGAAAGCAAAAGCCACGCATGCAAGCAAAGCAAAACAAGGAATTCATTCTCCACTTCCCATCAGCAGGCAGGTGTTCAGCCATCTCCAGGAGAGCAGGGCTCCATCACGCGTAACGGTTACTTGGGAAGACAAATGCCATCACTCCAAACATCCCCCTCCTTCCTTCTTCTTTCCCCAGCTTTATACACTGAGCATGACATCATATGGTCAGGAATATCCCTTGGGTCAGTTAGGGTCAGCTGTCCCAGCTGTGTCCCCTCCCAACTTCTTGTGCATCCCCAGCTACTCACTGGTGGGGTGGGGTGAGAAGCAGAAAAGGCCTTGACTCTGTGTAAGCACTGCTCAGCAGTAACGAAAACATCCCTGTGTTATCAACACTGTTTTCAGCACAAATCCAAAACATAGCCCCATACTAGCTACTATGAAGAAAATGAACTCTATCCCAGCCAAAACCAGCACATTCACCAGTAATATGTCAAGTGGTCAGAGGAAGTGGGAGAAGGAGTCTAAAAGATGAGAACTCAGGTTTCCAATACTTAAAAAAAGAACCACCTCAAGCCAATAGTATTTACTCTTAATAGTAATACACAAGAGATATATATTAAGGAAGGGGAGTACATTTATATGAAAAAGATTATTGCACAAATGTTAGCAATATTGATGTACCAGCAAAATGGAACGTATCACATTCATATAAATACTGGAACATGGCAGGTAGAATACCTGCAATTCCCTGGAAAATTCAAGGCTGCAGGGTGGTATCTTGTTATAAGAGAACATTTCTCCTCCAGGTGGTAAAAGACTTCTGAGGAACTTGGACACACTGTCACCACTGACACTAATGATATTGCTGCAGAACTTGGCCAACAGTTTTGTCAATAGAAGACCAAACATGGTTTATTGTGTTATGTTAGCTTTATAAGTCTAAAGAAAAGACCAAGAAAAAAGATGTTAATTCCCATGATTCTGTTATAGGAATCAGATAGACTAGGAATGTTTCATTATTCTTTGGGTTTTTTTCAGTCTCCTACTGCTGTAACATAGTTCTAGCAGTGAAATTCTACATTCATTTCTTTTAAAAAAAAAAAAAAAGAAAAAAAGAAGAAGAGAAGAAGCAGCTATAAAACTGTTATCAATAACAGTTGCTTCACAGGTATTTAATGATATAACTGTGTGACCTTAAATATGTTGTTGAGGGAGATTGTGGGGGAGGGGGATAAATGACACTTGTTTAATATACTGGATGCTTCTGCCAGCTATTTCTCTGGGTGTAGTGGTGTTTTTCTGTAGAGCTTGCTATGAAATGAAATGGTTTGTTAACAGATGACAGATGCAGTTTCTGTGAGAGACATTTTCTGTACATGACTATACCACCACAAAGGGACTTTTGACTCATAGGCTAAAAGATGCCAGGAAGGAGCAGTTCATTGGGCAGTATCTGAGTCAGGGATCATCAGTAGGAGAAGGTGAAGAACAGTCATCAGGTGAAGAATGGTCATTATGTGTAGACAGAATGGACTGGCCCTATAGGTAAGTACAACTAAGTGAAAATTGCTGATCAAGTTAATGGGTTGGTATCTTAGATTTTTTTTGTATGGACAATATTTTAGGTAATGAAAAGCAGGGGTTTATTTTGCTTTCTATTCTTACTTCTGTATAGTGTTTTAGTTTCATTAGTACCTTGTTAACCTCCCAAAGAAAAATGTTTCAGTGGTTTATGTGGGAGAATAAAACTAAAGCAAAGACCAATAAGTTCATTTTACCATAATGTAAACATGAAAGTTAAAAGAAAATGCAAAGTAAAAGCTCTTTCAAACAGCTAAGTCTTCTAATTTACTGTGTGCAACCTGTGCTGCCACATGAAGTACCACTTTCATTCAAAGTAAACTGTGGGAAGTATTAAAATAAGTAAAGTTGAAAAAACTGCACAATTTTGTGCCACATGATCCCTGCAAAAGTGTGAATCAAACCATAACTGATCAGCTGAGAATCCCCTCTGCTTTACTATTAATAAGGAAAAATGAACAATCTCAAGCACTAGAAAGCACTGTTTCCTTCTTCATTCCATATTGGTTTCTCTTAGAAGTAGAGGAGAGAGAAAAGTAACTGTAAGGCAGAATGGTGACATCATGGGGGCTTCTCACCTAGTGCAGGATCTGAGACTGTTTCCCCATATTGGAACCTGCCACATTTCCCATCACTTGGTTTGCCTAGCTGAAGCACATTATGACTTGAGGGAAATCTGCACATATAGCCTGAATAATTTCAATTATTAATGGATCTAGGAACCAAGGCACATCACAAACTGCCTGAAGCACAAAATCTAGCTGGAAGCAAGTGAAATGTAGCTATGTGTTAGAAATTGGAGGATCTACATTTGCATTACAATGTGTCCTGGTTTCTGCTGGGAAAGAGTTAATTGTCTTCCTAGTAGCTGGTATGGTGCTGTGTTTTGGGTTCAGTATGAGAAGAGTGCTGGTAACACACTTATGTTTTCAGTTGTTGCTAAGTAATGTTTAGTCTAGAGTCAAGGATTGTTCAGCTTCTCATGCCCAGCCAGCAAGAAGGCTGGAGGGGCACAGGAAAACTGGGAGGAGACACAGCCAGCGCAGCTGACCCAAAGTGGCCGACAGGGTATTCCATACCATGTGACGTCATGTCTAGTATATAAACTAGGGGGAGTGGGAGTGGCGGGATTGCTGCTTGGGGACTAAATGGGCATCGGTTGGCAGGTGGTGAGCAATTGCATTGTGCATCACTTGTATATTCCAATCCTTTTATTATTACTATTGTCATTTTGTTAGTTTTACCATTATCATCATTAGTTTCTTCTTTTCTGTTCTATTAAACTGTTCTTATCTCAACACGAGTTTTGTTTTGGTTTTCTTTTTTTTTTCTTTTCTGTTCTATTAAACTGAAAGATATTGAAAGTAAACTGAAAGATATTCACACTTTCTTGCCATGGTTTACAATTAGTAGCGCTGAAATTTATCTCTGAATATTGCTTTCTGAAGAGATAGTTTAGCTATCCTCTTATTTCCTTTGTACTGTATGACAGCTATTGTATAACATCAGGAGACCCTTCCCTATCATAGTTTTTGTCTGGGATAGAGTTAATTTTCTTGATAACAGCTAGTATGGTGCTGTGTTTTGGGTTTGTGATGAAAACAGTGCTGATAACACAGGGATGTTTTAGCTATCACTGAGCAGTGCTTTCACGGTGTCAAGGCCTTTTCTGCTTCTCACCCTGCCCCACCAGTGAGTAAACTCTGGGTGCACAAGTAATTGGGAGGGGACACAGCTGAACCCAACTGACCAAAGTGATATTCCAGACCATATGATGTCATGCTCAGCAATAAAAGGTGCAGGGAAGAAGAAGGAAGTGGGGGACACATGGTTGGGGTTATAGCATTTGTCTTACCAAGTAACTGTCACACATGAAGAAGCCTTGTTTTCCTGGAGATGGCTGAATGCCTGCCTGCTGATGGGAAGTATTTAACAAATTCCTTGTTTTGCTTTGCTTGTGTGTTCAGCTTTTGCTTTACCTATTAAGCTGTCTTTATCTCAACCCATGAGTTTTCTCACTTTTACGCTTCTGATACTCTCTCCCATCCCACTGTGGGGAGTGAGCAAAATGTTATGCTGGGTTTATCTGCCTACCAGGGTTAACTCACAACATCTATGAGGAACCCCTTCCTACTAAGTCAACTGGATTTAAAGTTATGAAGCATAGAACTAGAGGCAATAGAGCAATACTTAATCTAAAAAATTATTTGTGCACTGCAACTTGTTATCTATCTTAATTAGAATGAATCTGCACCTGAGAACACCCATTTCATTCTATTAGTTTAGACAAAGCACTTTTAAATAGTTGAAGTCAGATAAGATAGATCTGATATAAGAAAGTCATATAGCACAATTAGAAATAATACATGGCAGATGACTGTACAGTTCTTCATGTGTACTCAGACATCAAGAAGAGTATTTGCAGGAAACAGAATTTATTGTCAGTGGCTGTATTTCTCTTGTCAAAAGGGAATAATCTTCTGTTTAGAAGTATCCAGTATGATCAAACATGTGGAGTGTAGCCTGAGGCTTTGACAGATTTCTGAGAATGTCTTCCTTATGATGTTCAACTAAAAATCAAGTGTTAAAGGAATCTACACAAGTTTGCATTTACTGCAGGTACAAAAACAATGCAGAGTTCCAATCTGTATATTAAGTGAAATGGCAACCTTTTGTGTCATTGTGGAGTTACTATAAGAGGACTAGGGAATTATTATTATTCCTACTACTGCTCTTATGGAATTTCTTCTAAATTATGAACAATATATTTTTCAATTTGCAGAAATATTAAAGATAAGGAACTTTATGCATTTCCCTGGAGCTGTCCTCACCAGACCAGTGGCAGAATTAATACTTGCCTATGGCACACTCCCGTATGAGGGCTGGGTATGCAGTCCAATATGTGAAACATAACATACGGTCAATTTGGGCTTACAAACTTTTCAATATTTACCTCAACCTGTCAAATCCTATTCATATCAAATAGTAGTTGTCCTGCTTGGAAATCTGAGATGGCAGTTACAAAATATAAATAAATAAATTATGAAAGATGCAGGAATGCAACTTGTTTAAATCATACAGTCTGATACAATGTGTGAAATAAAGTGGTAATAAAAAAAAATCTGGTTCTCTTCCTGAAACTATTTTAAACTATGCAGAAGACTGTCCTTAAGAGCTCAGGGGACAACCAGAAGACTTGTTTCCCCAAGCAAAGCAAATACCTTCCACTGTACAAATAAGCTTCCCTCTTTTACTGAATCTCCTATCTCAGAAATTTGGGTAGATGGACCTTATGGGAACTTTAACGCAAATACTAGGGCATACAGATCTGCACAGCTTAGCTAGTCCTGACGTGCCTGTGGTGCTCACATGTCCACATGTAGCTGGGTGACTAATTAGGCAATTGTATGCATGGGCACTCCACCAAAACTGTGGCCATTAACATGCTTAGCGTACCATATGTTACTGGTTTTAGAAAGCATATGTTATGACCTAAGACCAAAGTCACCAAAGAAAAGAAGTGGATTCACTTTTGCTGATGACTTCTAAAGCTCCAGTGAGCTCAGCGCAGCTGTGACAACTTATCCCAGTGGCAAATTTAGTTCACACATAAGACTAAAACTCAGCTGAAGTACAAAATCCCCATATTAATGCCATTATAACAAATGAATGGTATTACATTACTATTTACTTATTGCACATCTGACAATTTTTGAACTTTCCTGTCCTGACCTCTTCCTTATCCTGAATCATTTGAAAATGTCACTATAGAAGGTAACCTTCTTTATGGCACTGGTCTAAAGTCAGCCCAGATGGTGTCAGGTAGAAGTTGTTATTAACAAATAGTTGCTTGTTAGTTTGTAGGAAATAAATGGATGCCTCAGCTGCTGATCTCAACTGCTAGCAGGCCTGTGGTCACACCACATGAACAGTGCACAACAAAACCAAAAAGCGTTAAGTAGCACCTTATTGGAAATCCTAGCACAGAGACCAAAGGCTGCAAGCAAAAAGTGCACATGTTTGGAGTAGTAAGACATAGTCAGCTTACCCCTTCCTGTGCTCCCTGTGAAATGAAATTTGTTCCTAACTATTGCAACAACATTTCAGGATTGTGAGAGTGCAGTAACTGCAGCCCATCAGCCCAATCTGGGTTTGGTGAGCAGTGGCACAATTCAGCAGAGTGTTCCTGTTCCAACCCCTGCCGCAAGTAATTTCCGTCCATAAAGCCATCAAAAGGAGACCAGGGACTACTTGTCTCTCCCCCTTTCACTCTCAGATAAGCAAACATCTTTAATGTTTGAAAACAGTTTATTAAATTCTGTTACCCACACAGCTTAATAAACACATTGAGAGCATTTCCCTGAGGAGGTTGGGAATTAAAGCGCACCTGGGCTTTTCTCAGCCTCCTCAGCACTCTGATAGCTAGAGAGATTAACGAGTCAACATTTCTTAAGCAGCAGAATCCTGTTTGCCTTGTGTCTAATCAATGGATTAAAGTCGAAATCCTCCGTTGCATCTTTTCACCTCTGTCGTTCAGAAAACCTCTTACACAGATCTGAATTTTCAGTGTCCCAGTTTTGAATGCTTGTTATGTTTGCCTCTTCATTGTGGAAATGAGCATCCTCTTACTACTATATGTTATTGCAAACAAGAAGCACATGTTCCTTTCTGAGCTCTTAAGATAAACAGAGGGAACTTAACAGATTTACTGAGCAAAGCATATAGAGGGAAAAATATCTCGTAATTCAGATTTGCTTTGCTTTTTGTGACTAGAAACATCCGGCATGGCAAATCCAGCAAAAGGGGCCACCATACAGTAGGATTTGTAGAAAATTTCAAAAAAGTACAAACAAATTGATGAAATAATCACTGAAAAATTTAAAATGCAAAGAGGAAAATTTTCAGCTGAAAAGATTTTTTAGAAACTGAAATGTGAGCTGAAACAAGCACCTTTAATCAGTACAGAGGTGAGACTTGAAGGCTAAGTATTGAGTAACAAATTAAATTAAATATTGTGAAGAACGCAGTACAAAAAACATTTGCAACATTGAGATGACCCAGCAAATAGCTTTTAGTGGTTATTTCTACCATCCTTAACATTTCGTAAAGAGAATTTCTGCAGTGCCAGTCCACTCTAAAAGGAAGGGAGGTAGAAATAAAGAGACAATAAGGGTATATATGCTCACACATGCGTATGTGCATGCTATATAGATAACTGTGTGCATAAACAGATAGATTAGTTTACACTGCCAGTAAAATAAATATGAAGCTTTACCTACAATCTCCAATATAACTTTGGCTGCACTCTTATTAAAGTGAGTGCTTTTCTTTTTTTTCCTGTGAATTTAAGGATTTTTTTCTCCTGCTTACAAACTTGTCTTTCTGGAGTCAAATTAAACTTTCTGTTTTCCTTTTTATTCATCTTCTCTTACTCAGTACACTACACAGCCTTGTGGAATAAATTACAGGACACCATGGACTACTGTGTTAGCACGACACTAGTAATACCACATGCCATCTTGTCACACGTCGAAATAATGCTGTCACTCAACTGTCTTGCTGCATAGAAAAGATAAATGACTGAGTAAAAATCCTCTGGTAAAGTCTTACCTTGACAACATGGGAAAGATGTGAAAAGAGAACATTATCACTGAATTGGCTGGTGTTCTGGTGTCACCAGCCTCTGCTCCTTGCACTGGTCCTCATAACAAAGTTGTGGCAAAGCCAAAAGGACTTTCGAAGTTCAGCATTTCTTTATGACAGAGCATTTTGAAGCCTTTGCTGCTTGTTGTAGTTGAACTGAATGGAAAACACAAAGAAAAAAATGCAGTCTATCTCCCATATATATTTGTATACAAAGAAGAATCAAGTGTAATGAGTCCATAGTTCCTCTTGTGCAAAGATTTCTAAAATCCTATGAAAAGGAGCATTACATCTCATTTGTCACTTCCTTTGTCTCAAAAAAAAAAAATTTGAAAAATATAATTCCAATTAGGATGACAGTTTTGAAAAAATTATGTTAAATTCTCCACTTCTTTTCTATGACACAGTCATTGATCAGTGGCTTCCTTTGAGCTCTTCCTCACAGAAGGAAGTCTTTTGCCTAGCTTTCACCTGTCTTCCAAATACACAAGATGTACATCTTCTGTAAACTATTTGAGTTGCTTTTATTACTGATGGTTTTAATGTTAGCTCCTGATGTGTCACTGTGAGCTTGAATTTTTAAGAAAGCTGAGGAATAAAAAGAGAAAGGTTAGCTTTATTGTATTTGGTACAGTAGGTTCAAGTTGAACTTAGTGGATATTTAATAGGTTTTCCACAGCTGAAAGATTCCTTTTAGATATTTCCACATGATCACACAAACATCCTGGAATTCCTCCAGGATGCCAAAGATTTCCAGTTGAATGTTGATGATTGGAGGACTAAACTTATATGGGCCTATATTGATTTTTTTTCCTATATGCTTCTATACGTCTTGAGCCTTTTCATGCTGTTCCTGTTTCTTAGATCACTCTTTCAGCTTCCAGGTGTCAAGCCTTTACCTTAGAATTTTTCAAATAACCACCTAAAACATCTAAAAACCTGTTAGTTAAGGAACTGTACAGTACGCACCTATCTTCTCATTTTCTAGCAGCATTCAAAAAACTCTAAGAGAGAGCTGGCTATTTACTTCTCTGTTAAACATGCTGCAGAGTAAAACTGAGAAAGCAAAAATAGCTTTTGCCTAAACTTTGAGGACGATCAAGATAAAACATATACTTAATGTATACATGCCTAAGCATGGCCAAAATGTACATCTGCTTAGTACTGAGACACTTTTCAAAAGTATAACCAGTCTTGGTTCATTTTTTCTTATAGCATTGGTTTTGCTAGGTCCTGTACAAAGGAAGTAATTGGCCATCCCTGGCTCCAGAAATCCTATCTAATTAGAGAGCATAGGCAAATGTTTGTTGTGGAAACACAGCACAAATAATGAAGGAATTTGTCTAAGATGCCACAGTCTATTAACATCAGACCAAGGTATAAAACACCAACATTTTATTCTAAATTTAGCAGGTGCTAGATGAGAGCTTCTCTGATATGTGTATAATATGTACATATTCATTACTAGCTTTTGTATGTCCAGACTGAGAATTATTTATGCCATATTTTTAAAGGTCATTAGAGATCTTCATTTATCTAAATGCAAAAAAAGAAATGAGGTTAAATTCTCTGAATTAAAAGGTCCTCATTCCTTGGTTCAAGAATTTTTCCTTGGCAGATTCCTGCCAGTAACAGTAAGTTATGGTTTCAATATAGTTCTAGCCCTAAGACCCATTGTACATTATCTCATTTTTCAACATTTTGCTGCTTTAAATGATATGAATTTGACCATAAATGCACAGCCAACCAGACATAAATCTTAGATGACGGAAAAAAATCCCAGGAACAAAAGTTTTACAGATTTTTTCAACATGTAATATTCCCTTTGCAGAGCAGAAGTTCTGGAATATATAACATTAACAGAAGCAAAAGTTAATAATAAAATACTCCCCTCCTCTCCTCCCACAAGCTGATTTCTCCCAGAAAGGAATGCACCAGACATATTATTGATTATTTGTTATCTAAAAGGCAATGTATTTCTCTGCCAACCAGATAAAAACCAAGTATGTACATCAACAGAAAATATGAGTCAGATGAGGACAAGATGTGTAACTCAAGCTGGCCAGGTTAGTGATACTGTAGCTGAGCACAAGGGAAATTGGCTTTCAGCCTCACTGATTTCAGTTGACACCGTGAAAATTTCTCTAACACTGGAGAAAATTTACAGTGGATCTAAGCAACAACCTATTTTTGTTTGTTCTTTTTTTCCTACAGTATTTTTACTACACATTTAAAAACCAGGCAAATCATTAACATGACTAACTATTTCTGAAGGAAGATCTTCTCTTATAGGAACTATTTTAAGTTCTATCATACGTGCACCTGAAAAGAAAAGGAGAGACCACCTCACTAAATCCACTTCCCTTTAAAACCACAAAATCCCCAAAACAGAACAGTGCTAGTGCATGTGTGAGAAACAGGAAAAAAAAAACCACAAAAATCTGAAACAGACTGTTGTGTACACTCCTATTTTTGCAGAAAATAATTGGAGTTGTTCTATGGTTGTGCAGAAGGTGTTGCGTTCCAAGAAATAAATAACAATCTT
>VYZV01044844.1:0-11616 GCA_013401275.1 Pandion haliaetus | reverse complement strand
AAAGGGCCATTAGTAAACATTTTGGTCTTTTTTTTTTTTTCTTTACTCAATTGCAGAGTTGTCCTTACAAAGCTTTAGTAATTTTTGTTGCTATTTTGTTTTATATGTTTGCAATATCTCTCCACACTTTTTCTTCACAAGTGGTTTTAGGAAGTGCCATAGTGACTGCAAGAGATATGACCAAAAAAGGTCTATAGCAGTTACAAAAGGAAAAGTTGTTAACAACATGAGTCATGAGTCAAATTCTGATTCCTTGAAAATTGATATTTAACTAGGTACTTCGATGGAAGAAGGAATTCAATACTGGAGTAAAAACCTGTTAAATATANGTTAAATATATATATCTGAATAGTCCTATTGAATCTAGTATATGACCATATTAGAGGATTAGTCAATGACTTTAAGTATAATTGAACCAAGCAGGATATTATTCTTCCAAATGCCACAGAAATCCAGCCACCTTCAAAATAGAATATGGCAGAGCAACACGTATTTTAAATAACTTCAGAAAACTCGTAATGGAGAAAGGAATTGCAAGTTTATTTCCCAATTAATATAGTCAGTCCATCTGTGTCAGTTCTTATAGTGCTTCTGTTTCCCTAATAACAGTTTTCCTGTTTTCCTAATTTCTTTGTTTATTTATTTTATTCATTTATTTATTTTAAGATAAAGAGTTCTCTTACCTTGTTAATGAGAGGACCTGAGGCTCAATAGCCTGCCGGTTAGACAACAAGTGCTATGGAATGTGGCAACTTAAAGAATGCTGTAAAATGAGTCCAGAAAAAAGTGAACCTAAATATGGATGAAGGCTCAAACAAAGCCAGATAGAAGTCCTGCAGTTACAGGTCTCTAGATTTGAAAGACTCCAGCTCCTTATTTCTATTAAGAAGTACTTTGTTTTAGCTGTTGCTTTTAACTCCTACAGGACAGTATATTTACCAATTTTTTCCACTCTCATTTTCTGTATTATCTGGACCACACTTGAATAAAAATATCTGAAATCTTCAATGGTCACTAATAAAATCTACTTAAGAAAAAATTCACAGTGGCAAGATGGCAAGTTAACATATGACTGGTGCCACTAGAACATTATTTCCTGTTTGAAAATGAGTAACAGGTACATAATTTTCCTCTCAACTATTTGGGCAGCTATTTCATCACTTTAAAAATTCTCAANTTTTCTGTAATAGAACTGATGGCCAAGAGTATAGTTCTGATTGCAGGAGACTATTTATATGATGTCCAGTGAAAACTTGTCAGTACAGTATGCTGCCCTAAGTGCTTTCTGAAAAGATGTTTGAACTTTCCCATCATTTTTTCAGAA
This sequence comes from Pandion haliaetus, assembly GCA_013401275.1. Lineage (NCBI taxonomy): Eukaryota > Metazoa > Chordata > Aves > Accipitriformes > Pandionidae > Pandion > Pandion haliaetus. The sequence continues at coordinate 10,292 of VYZV01044844.1, read as the reverse complement.
TCATTTTTGACCCTGCTCACTGGAGAACAACAGGATAGCAACTGAGAAGGAAATATCTAAATCTAATCTTTCTGGTATTCCTAATCTCGTCTGACATAGTTCTACAGGAAGTAGAATAAGCCCATTGCTAGAGCTTTGGAAAGCAGACAATAGAAACAGAGTTATAAAGAAAACCAACACAAGCTTTTATTAAAAACTGTATGGTAGCCAATGACAAATTAGCCAAAGATTAAAGATGATTTCACCTATTTCAGAAACACTAAAAAACCATTATCTTGCTTGACATGTCTGTTCCCAGACAAAAATATGTCCTAGAATACCATAAATAATATGTAAAGTATCACTTACCTAAGGAGATTTGTGTCTTTTCTCATTAAAGAATGAGAGAAACAGAAATTTCATACACATTTTTACAGTTGTGATTACTGGGATACTTTGAGTTTGTTTACATTACACTTAATGATTGAAAATATATGAAATCCAACCTTTGCTAGCTAATCTGCATGAGATCTATAAATCACATGGCAGGTTTTTTCACGTCTGATTAAATAATAGTGCATGCCCTTCCAAAGGGACTATTTGTACTTCTGAATTAAAAGTTGTTTTCATCAATATTCATAGAAGAAATACTAGAATCCATTTTCTTCATCATTAAAATAAATACAACTTGTTCTCAAGAAAGTCTGTGTAAACCAAATGGAAAAATTTAGGAAGCATAACAGCAGTAAATTATATTTTGAATCATACAAATAAAACTTTATGGAAAATATCATTCTTCTAATGTGTTTATTAGAACATATATACAGGAAAGATTTGAAACATCACTGAAATTAGAGAAAAACACAAAATATTACTTGCTTGACAGAATGGTTCATGCAGAATAAAAAAAGAAGGATATAAATCAATCCCAAAATCTAAAAAACCCCTCCCCAGTTATTTTCAAAATATTTTTTTAAATAGATACTGCCTTTGAAGATGCCACAATAATGCTTAGAATATTATTCCAATGGAAAAAAGCAGCTAAATTCCTTCACTCCATGCCTACTGAAATTAGGGATAGTTATCCTGAGTAACTGTTGTGTTAACTGTTTTATTGATGTCAGTGCAGCTATGAGAAAAGATTAGATGGACAAAGTGGTCTAACCACCTTTTTAAGCAACTAAGTCGGTATTTAGATAAAAGTAACGCTTGCAAACTCCCACTCAGTTGTCACATAACCTTATGAGATTCCTTTCTAGGAGTCTAGATTTCTAATGATTACTATGCTTAAATTTCCTAAGTCTTGATAAACCTAAGCAATTTAGCACCAGACTTATAAGGTATTTGGGAAAAGACTTTTTCCATAAAGATATATTTAGGTTTACTGGGTACTTCCAGGAAGCTTAGCTTTGAAGACATATATGAGAGACATTCTCTGATTGACTCAAAAATCCCAGGCAGAAAGAAATTTTTTATAGCCAGTAGTCAAGCTGATAGAACATTGAAGCAGGTATAAGGAAGACTGATACTCAAACCTGGCATTTTCCATTGAATATATCTCTCATCTCTCAGAGCTGTGAGCTGATCCCCATTATTATCTATCCTGAGGCACAATTTGCACAGTTCCCCTCCTAAAAGATATTTTTTTCTCATCCAGTACTCACTGAAGAACAGAGAGACAGAGGAAGAAGAAAAGACTTGATAGTCTGGGGGTTGGATCAGTCAGTGGAGCCCTGGTTTCCAACTCCTGCTTCACCTCCAAAAAATCTGGTTTAAACTGTTGAGAAGCAACCTCAGCTAATGTTGGTAATTGGTCCAGGGTGCAACGAGTTATAGTTCTGACAAGCAAAGTTGATCTAATTTCCTCTCAGCTTTGCAATTTCCTCCCTTTTCCTATCCCATTTTCTCTTGGTTGTCACAATGACAAGGCAATTCTGTGGGATGTTAAAGTCTGGAAATGCAATTGACTCAAATGGCTTCAATGTGAAACTAATGTAACCTTTCAGTGCCATGGGATCTGTAAGGAAGTCGTCTTCTTCCTTGTGATTCTCTTCCCTAGCTGTTTAAGACCAGTTATCTCATTTTCAAAACTTTGCTTTTTCTTTCAATGAAAGGGCAGGAGTTAACTCAATTTTATCATATTTTTTGTATCATTACTATAATATTCTCATACAAAACCATTGTGAAAGTGAAGGACCTTGACCACAGAAGCATTTAGCAATATATATTCACATGTGGTAACAACTGCTGTATATTCAGCTGGCAATTTCATGCAATTCATTGGGTGATGATTTGAATCTGCCCTGAATGCACAGTGAATTCATTGTTCTCAGGAAGACATTACAGCCTAAGAAAGTTCATTTTAGAGGGAACTGCATGTGGCATAGGGCAATGCCGCAGATCCTTTGTAAATGTGCCTATTGCTTCAGTATACACACATTTGCTTTACATGGGGTCATTGTGGAATACCTTCTTCTTCTTCCCCAACTGTAAAGTTCATATAGCAGAACAGTGATTTTGCTTATGAGCACATAGTAAAGGGGGTTTTGATGTCCAGTGAGATAAATTCCTTAGAATCTGTTGTTCAAATTGTGGTTGGATCCTGAAACAACAATTAAAGCCTGCCTCCTCCAAATTTCACTCACGTTACTGCTTTTTTTTCATTCAGAAACCACTTGGCCCAATGAACAACTTCTCTTGCAATTTGTGCAAGTTAGACCCTAAATTCACACCACAGTTACTAATCCTATGGTCCATAGTCTTACTCTGTAAGATGCTTATCAGTTGTCTCTCGTATGTCCTCAGGTGTTTTTACAGGGATGAGAAAATCCCTGAGAATAGTTGACTTTCTGGATGAATGGAGAAACACACATAGCAAGACAGGACTTATTTATATCTTGGAAAAGAGAGAATTCCCAACTTAGATCAACTTTGTACCCAACACCGGCCACTTGTTTTACCTTAATGATACTATCTTTGGTTTAAATTCTGGTAAGACTGCAGAACAACTGCTGTTCTTATATTAGTCATTAAAAATAAAAATAAAAATTTTAAAAAACCCTATATAAACATGACTACATAATGTCATTATGAAACTGATTTATGTATTGGTGAAACAGGTAATAAAATGAAAATCAATCCAATTTCAATTAATCTAATTTCTGTGCTAAATTTTTGGAAACTACTTTATATATCACAGATATATAATCCTCCCCAAATAGCAAATACCAACCTGACATTTAATGTACTCCTCAGATATGTTAAATAGAAAGTTTACTTAAAATTAAAATTATAGGTTTGATAGTTTATGGGAGCTGGCCAGTTCCATTTAACCAAAGTACCATGGGACTCAAAGTGATTAGTTATTAAATTAATAAACATTGATAAAATGAAAACTGCACAGAAAATTGTGTTAATTTGTACACAGATAACTCTGTTACACTGGCTAACTATCAATGAAAGCAGAAAACTCCATCAGTGACATGTTCACCCTATGCTAATTTACATATGTAAATTTCCCTAGGTAACATTCTCTTCAGCTACTATTTTTTTTATAATAACAGTATGTCAAGCAGGTCTTATATCTATAAAGGAAGATTTCAAGCTCATTATCTTGTGAACAATAAAATAATGAACAGAACCCTACTGCCACCCTTCCCCTGTTTGTTTCCTCCTTCCCTCTTTCCAACTTTGACATTCAAAATGGGAAATTAATTTACTTCAAGATGCTTGGTTTTTATTTTGATGTTTCCTCTGAATTTACATTTTTAGCAAAAGAGGGTCTTGTAGCAACACAAAACCTGTATGATTCCTCCTAATAATTATATCACCTGACTCCTAGCTGGCAGTGTGCCCAGGTGGCCACGAAGGCCAATAGCATCCTGGATTGTATCAGAAACAGTGTGGCCAGCAAGAGCAGGGAAGTGATCGTCCCCCTGTACTCGGCACTGGTGAGGCCGCACCTTGAGTACTGTGTTCAGTTTTGGGCCCCTCACTACAGGAAAGACATTGAGGCACTGGAGCGTGTCCAGAGAAGGGCAACGAAGCTGGTGAGGGGCCTGGAGCACAAGTCTGATGAGGAGCAGCTGAGGGAACTGGGGTTGTTCAGCCTGGAGAACAGGAGGCTGAGGGGAGACCTTATCGCTCTCTACAATGTCATGAAAGGAGGTTGTAGTGAGGTGGGTGCTGGTGTCTTCTATCAAGTCACTAGTGATAGGACGAGAGGAAATGGCCTCAAGTTGCGGCAGGGGAGGATTAGATTGGATATTAGGAAAACTTTCTTTACTGAAAGGTTTGTCAGGCATTGGAACAGGCTGCCCAGGGAAGTGGTGGAGTCACCATCCCTGGAGGTGTTTAAAAGATGTGTAGATGTGATGCTTAGGGACATGGTTTTGTGCTGGTCTTGGCAGTGTTAGGCCAACGGTTGGACTCAATGATCTTAAAGGTCTTTTCCAACCTAAATGATTCTATGATTGTATGACTCAAAATTTCAGGGAGAGAGAAAGAGAAAGATCTATCTATAGATACATAGAAGGATCTGTCATTCAATTGACCAATGAATCCATCTCTTTCATTGTTGGGCATAAGTGCTAAGCACCATGTTTAATTCCAGTGAACACAACCTTCATGAAGAAATTAACTGAATTTCACCACTGTTCTGATATTTTAAAAAAAAATTCTCAAAATTTACTGAAACTAGTTCAAAATTTGACCATTTAGGAGAATCTGAAATGAATCACCTTCATCTTGCCATTGATTCCTCCCAGCAGAAAGGGGAAGAAGTGGGAAGACCTATTTCAGTTTGCCCTTCCCTGGTTCTAATTTTTCCCTGCAGGTGACCCTTTGTCAGTTAGGGAGAGTCAGAGTGGTGGAATCTCTGCCTTTGCACCCTTTTCTCCCAGTATAACACAAACATTAATGAGCAGGTCTCAAGGTTGTCCTCTGATCACTGTACACTCCCCTCTATAGGAGGACTACTTCCAAAGGTAATTTGTTTGTGTGCCAAATGAAAAAGTGGACAGTTCAAATCTGATACTCTTGCTTACAGGAGAGCATTTTACAATTAAGCCTTTAATTTGCCTGAGATTAGAGCCTATGTTTCATATTTTGCCAAAAGAAAGAAACCAGATCCTCCAGACCTGCCCTCTGAACGATCTTTCTTCTTTCTACCCAGTACAGATGAAGGCTGGGCAGGAAAGACAAAGATTTCAAGCTAGATATTCTAACTGAATGCTGGGACATAGTTGGAAGCTTGAGCACAAACTGGGGGTTACAAAATGTGGGCTGTACTGAGCATAACAGCTGCATTTTCAGTTCTGTTGATCTATGACTTTAAGCAAATTACCTTCAAATCTGAACCTCTCTAGAGAAATTAAGTCAGTTATATCCCTCAGTTGAAGGAGCTTAGGTTAAACATAAGAAATGTTATTATTATAACATTGCAGGCTGCCCTGCAAAGGTGAAGAGAGAAAGTAGGTAGGATTTCTTGAATTTTCTTTCTCTCTGGAACCCAGATGGCAGTCTAAAAACACTTGACTTTTGAACTCCAGACTTCAGGTATTATTAGCAGCCCTTTGGCCTCCCATTACACTGTAGTCTGAAGACTTCACATCATTAAAAGCAAGGGAAAAATAAGTGCTCAGCTCCAAGCTGGAGCAGCCATGATACGAATATGAAGAAAAAGAAGAGGGGAGGAGGAAAGAAAGTGAAAACTGCTGTCACAAAGGAGCAAGAGGGGGGCTGTTCCACCAGGCAAGACAAGACAGGAGCTAAGGGTGACCACAGCATAGGTGGGACTGGAGACAACACACCTAGCACATAGGTCCAGACTCCATCCAGGAAAATGTGTCAGTAATCTAGACCAGCAGAAGTAGGGCTGGACAAAGGTTGACCCATGACATTGCCAGACCACCATGGGTGCCCAGGCATGAGCTGAGATGGAGATCCAGATCCTGGACACATGGTGCATGGGTAAGGGTCCCAGGGCTGGCTATGGCAGTCAAGTTCCATGGGTGTCCTCAGGACCTTGAAAAGTGCAAACAAGACTTCCATATCTGGCTTGACAGAAGGTGCCTGCTGTGCAGTAGTACTGGCTGAAAAATGCAGAACTGCCCACACCAGGAGATGGGAGTGTTATGCACTAACTCACAGCACAGGCAGCTCTCTCCAACTCCATTACCCTCACTGCCTAGTTGGAAAGAAAAAGTGGCATTAGTTAGGAGGCTTTAACACAGATTAGGTCTAGATATAAGACAGTGACTGGAGAACTAAGGATTCCTATCTTCTGAGTTTGGCATCCTCTGACACTGTCATGGTTTCAGCTCAGCCGGTAACAAAGCACCACGAAGGCGCTCACTCACCCCCCACCCCCGCGCCTGGCCACATTGGGATGAGGAGAAAATCCAAAGGCAGGCTCGTGGGTCGAGACAAGGACTGGGAGGGATCACTCCCCACTTATGGTCATGGGCAAAAGACAGGCTCAACTTGGGGAAGAAACAAAATCAATTTCATTTACTACAAAACAGATCAAATCAAACACACAAGGGTATTGGGAAGGGAAACCAAACATCAGAACACCCCCCCCCTCCCCTCCCGCCTTCCCGGCTCAGCTCCATTCCCGGTGCTTTCTAACTCCTCCCCCTGGCGGCGCAGGGGAACAGGGGACGGGGGTTGAGTCAGCTCGCCACACATCGTCTCTGCCGCTACTTTCCTCAGAGGGAAGAATCCTCACCCGTNTCCCTGGCGCGGGTCCTTTCCGCGGGCCGATCTTCATTCACACACTGTTCCAGTGTGGGCTTTCCCGTGGAGTCACAGCCATCATCGGGAGCCTCCGCTCCACCATGGACCTCCCGGGGCTGCAGGGGGACAGCCTGCCTTCTTACCACAGGCTGCAGGGCCATCAGCCTCCTCAGGCACCCCTCCTCCCCCTCCTTCTTCACTGACTCCAGTATCGGCAGAGATGTTCCTCTCACGTTTCCCAACCCCCACACTGCCGGTTCCCCTTCTTAAATATGTTCTCCCAAAGGCGCTACCACCGCCACTCCCCTCCCAGAGGCAGGTCCGACATTTTGGCGCTGGGGAATTTTCCAGCAGCTTCTTAAAGGGGCCATCTCTGCAGCCCCCCTCCCCTGCCACCAAAGAAAGCCGCCCCACAAAAACCCGTAACAGACACCTACAAAAAATAACATGTGACTCAATTTTCCTATATGTGAATGAAGATTAATGGAGTGTTTCATCATTGTTTGTATTTTATTGTCTCTTTAAACTTCACATTATAAGGTTTTGAAAAAATTCTGTAGCTTCTACTGTGAACCAGAAATATTTCTGAGTCTTTTGGGACCCCCTACAGAAATGTGCCCAGTCACATGAATTCAGATAACTTGTGGACTTTTCAGAAGTCAGGATAATTGTGGTTAATAATTATAAATTCTGAATAATGATATGTATTAATCACAAATTATCTGAGCTTCTTTATTCTGCATCATTAGGTTGGTATTTTTCTGACAGGAACAGGCTTTCTCTTGAGATTCTTGGAGGCCTCATTTTTGACAAAGAATAGAGGAAAGAGAAACTTCTCACTATTTTGATGATTCTTTCTTTAAACTTCCATTGATTTTTTCCTTTTTGTCCTGGCCCAAGCACAAGGCTCATTCCATTTGCCCTTTCCTAGCGTGAGTAGTGTCTGAAGACCCAACTTATGTTAACACCTGAGGCATCTTCAACCGTGAATGGCAGCATTGGTCCCAATAATTCAGACTGTTTATAGGTCTGTTGGCAAAAGGATTTATGTGTTCCCAGGCTTCCTCATTAAAACATGGATGGCAGGTTTTAATCAAGAAAGTATATATATCATATAATTGTAATTCCCTCAGGAACTCCAGTAACGCCTTTGCATTTGCACAGTCACTACTAACATTACAATGGCTAAGGGTCTGCCTGTCACTATTTCCATTGTAAAAACCTGCACTATTTCCAGCAGGGGCAATAATTTAGTCATAAAAACTCACATGGTGCTGAAACATGGATCACTCCTAAAAGCAGATCCTGATTCAGTTAATGAGTTTAACTGAACTCACTTTAAAGGAAGATTGGGCAAACAGTTTGGAAAAAGAAAGAAAAAGGGCTAGTCCAAAACATAGCCTATTACCTGCACCTATTGCATAGATTGTCTGCATCTATTGCATAGATTTATTAATGTCATGCACCTAGCACCTTCTTACAATTTATATTTCCCTCTTCTTTCCCTTGACTTCAAATTTAATCTTAGTCTCCTTGTAGAAAAGGAGATGGGATACTGAAAGCTGTGGGGATTGTGAAAGGATCTATGCATTTGCATTTGTAGAGCACCTCTCATCAAGGTCTGAAGTGCTGGCAACTGAAAATGATGGGAAATGAGAAAAAAGACTGGTTAATTATTAAAAAGAAATGTCCAATGTAAATGTATATTTGAAAGGACTATGAAAGTGTAGTTGTGATAATGCAAGTGGATATATTTCAGCTGATTATTCAAAAAACAAAGTTGGGCAAAGCTACTGTTAGCGAAAACCTTAAATGTTTTGCATAGTTTCATGTGCCTTGTATCTTTCTTATTTAAACAATCAGGATTGAGATTTTAACTGAGAGTTAAAATATGGAAATAGTCTCTAAAGAATGTTAACTAATCAGACTAAAAAAAAATGAGAGAATCAAAGACTTTGTTTGCCCATATCACTGGTAGCTGCTCAACTAATCATTCTCTAAAGCTTTGACTAATCTCTTTAAATATTACTCAACAGATGAAGTTTCTGCTGCTTTTGTATGGAGGCTACTTGAAACTCCTTAAACTTCACAGTTATGAAATGGTGCCTGACACTGAGCCTACAATTTATTTGGCTGTTATGTATCCAGGTATTGTTGTTTGTGCCTTTCCCTACCACTGCCCAGATCAGAACAGACTATTCCTGCATCTCGCTACTATCCACCTTGCTAACATATATAAGTGATTACTATGGCCCTACTTAAGACTTGCATGGCTTGTATGCATACGTCTGTTGAATAACCCACAAATGTACTCTATCACAGGAGAATGTAGAATTATACAGTATTTACTCTGCCTAAGTCAAAAAGTTAGGAAGGATGAGGTAGAAATAAGAAGTTCCATGGAAAACACTCTACAGCTGTAATCGTGTCTCACTAATTGCCTTTAGTGAGTCAAAGCACTATAGCTGCATTTATTTAAACTGTTCTTATAATTGTTCTTACTGTCAGTGATAACTTCTTCTCCCCCACCCCCCAAGCACACACAGTCCCAACAATCAAGGACTAAAATCAATCCCATTATTGATTTTATCCAGAGTATAAAAACTTTGAACAAAACTAATGCCACGAAAATAAGTAACCCCCTTTTTCTAGGCAACTGTACTTTGTGGGTCACTGGAAACTATCAACAGTATAGAACAGGAGGAGAACTACGCTAGGTGTTCTCTGCCCCAGGCAGCCTTAACACTATAACTCATTTGGTTTATGTTCATCCATAAGGTAATTATAGCTTTGAGAGAAAGATATGTTTTTAATTCCACTGCATTCCTTCTAGTTAGCAATGAGTTTCTGATACATATGCTTTCTTTGCCTGCATTTGTTTACACTGTAGTCTCAATGTTCAAATATTCAACATCACAAATTGATTTCACGCTCTCGTGTCACTCAGACACAGTGCAAAAAGATGTAAAGCTCAAGTGAAATCACTTACACTAAATTCCCTGACTTTTTCTGGGTATAAGTCTCAGTTTCATAATGTTACTTCAATATAGCTCTTGGTGTGTTAATATGATATATTCCAGCTATTAAGTTTTAACATGCATAGCAGGGTTTTTATGAGTGAGGGTTACTGTGCAAAATACGAGGCATTTTAAGACACCTGCTTTGGCATTTCAAGAAATATTCCCTGAAAAGCAATGAAGTATGCTCATGATAAGCTACTAAAAAAATATGTAACTCCCTATCCTGACCTCCCTCTGCTAAATAAGAGATTTCACAGAGTACTGTACTTGCCTGAGAAATGCTAGAGATTGTCCTTTCACTGGGATATTTCAAGGAAAAAGAAAATGCTTAGCAGACTTATCCATGCGTGGATAAGAAAAATTACACACATCAGTCTAAACAACCCTCCTTAGTTTCTGCTCCAAAGAAATTAGACAACCATTTTAGAACTTACTGTCTAAACACTGAATTCTTTAGCTACTTTAGACAGTGATTTAAAGTTTGACATTCCAGCCATTTATACACTCTGCATGGAATTTTAATTAGGAAAAGAGCTTGTTACTAATAATGAGTGA
>VYZV01044843.1:34303-66287 GCA_013401275.1 Pandion haliaetus | reverse complement strand
TTTTGGCTTAACCAAGAAACCAGTTAACACACAGTATGAAGAACTACCAGTGTCTTACATGCAAATGTTCGTCTCAGATTCTAGGGCATAAACTATTCCTCCTAAGAAAACTTGTGTATTGCCCAGTGCTTTGACTTTTCCAGAGTGACTGGTAGATCTCCTGAAGAAACACTATAAAACCTTTACTTGCCCTCTCCTCACCAGGCAAAGCATACACATCAAGGCAGCCCAAGCAATTACCACCACCACCTACATTCACAGTTCAGGTTCCTCAACTTATAGACCAGAATGCATAAAACCTGTCAGCTCCCTGGCCCCAACACTGAAGTGAAAGCAGCCATGAGTTCCCAGCACCTTTCTGAAACCTTTCCATTAAGGAAAGCTCCTTCTGGCCTCACACTGGTGTTCTCTGCCACTTGGATGGCCGTCCAAGTAGTGCATGTCTTGTTTGGTTAAATGGTAAAAGTAACCCAGTTCCTTTCCCAAAAGAAAGCAATAAAGGCATATGAGTAAGAAAGTAACTGCATAAAATGAAAGGAACTTCAATAGCATAAACTTTATGAACTTTCGTTATCCATTCATAGTACACTTGTTCACTGAAACACACATCGTCTGTAAAACTGCAGAAACAAGTCCTCACACGAGAGACTCAAAACCATACAGAAAAACTATGTGACCATATGGGACTCTGTTCTTTATTGGCTGTATTGGTAACAAAAGGCATCCAAGGTAACTGAACGCTGTTACCAGGCAAAGTTAATGCCTGTTTGGGCTTCCGTAAATCTCTCACTGCTGGTGAGCAATGCCCATTACTGGAGAGGCACGCCAATACTAGAAGAAATGCAGAGGTACCTCTGTAAGTCCAGGGAGGCTGGAAGGAGACAGGATAATTGTCTCTTCTGGGACTTGTAAGAATGTGTCTCAGCATGTTAGGAGCCGCCAAGATGTATTTGACCAATTACCTTCAATGATTAGTCCATCCCTTCTAAAATTCCTCCCTCATTAAATTACCTTCCCTCAGTTTTGCTCTCCAAACCAGCCTGAGTTCAGACCCAGGACAAGCCTAGAGCTCCTGAGCAGCTGTCTCACCAGCAATGAGGTTTTTTTTCAGACCATATATCCTCCAAGTGCTGGCAAGCGGTTCTCATTAGTCCTGGACCTAATTATAATGTGTTTTGCTTGGGATTTTAAAGTAAATGCTGTTTACTAATAACTACGCTGGTTGCCATGCAGAAGTAGGCCCTTGGCACACAATCATGACAGCAACTGTGGACTGACTCACTGAATCTCAGAAATTGCAAGTGGGAGAAGCCTCAGAAGCTGGTCCCTACCCCAAAAGCCCCAAGGGAGAGATCAACAATAATGCTGTCTTCTGTAGCATGGGCATTAGAGAGCCTAAAAAGCTCCTCAAATCTTCTGCAACTTTTAAGGCAATGTCTGCTTCCCCCTCCAATGATTTAGGACATCACATCTTTTAAAACAAGCCTTAAACGATGCCTCAAGATTAAGTGCTCACTAATAATAAAACTGACTACAAGAATAAAATTTGTTCAAGAAGATACCTATGCTCTATGGTATATTTTTTTTTAAACTTCCATTTCCTGTGGCTTCACTGCATGTATATATATAGAAAGCAAGGGAAATTCCAAACAAGATGCCACACCATTATACTCAGAACAGCAGTGCTTCTCATTCTAAAAAAGAGAAGTCTCAAATTCTTTTTCTACAAAATCTATGTGAATTCAAAGTATGCTGTAGTAATATTTCCTAGTACCATGCTCCAGTAGCTACTAGCTGGGGGGATTCAACTAAAACCCTAAAGCATAAGAAATACTTATAAAGCACTGGTCAACCCAGCAGGACCTCAGCAGAGGGACAGGGTTATCAGGTTAAGCACTCCTCCCTTCTCACCTGATGCTGCAAATCACTCACTAAGGGCAAAGCACAGCCCAGCACCCTCACTGAAGTGTTCCCTGCCACGGGCGGTCCTAGCTGGAGGGTCAGAGTTCTAGCAAGGCTGGGTGGGGGTTTACAAGGTGCTGCAGCAGCTGTTGAAACAGGGGCTCTTGAAAGGCACCAGCTATCCCAAGCGGCCCAGCCTCCAGTCCTGCTGCTGCTCAGTGCATTCTTCCCCTTTCTCTTTAGTACATCCACTTTTTCCTCCTTTTTTACATTTACTGGTAAGAAGCTGTTGGTGCAGGAACTCCTCACAATATGCACTGGATGTATGGTGTCTATAGTGGCTGATAGACTCCCTCAGGAACTTGAGATATTTTCATAGCACATGGAGCTCCATTGTGAACAGCACTGAACCAGATGGTGGGTTACAGGACAGCTTATTTCTAGAAGGCACAACCCCCCCACCCACCCAAAAAGAAAAAAAAGTGAAGCGTGTACTTGGCTTAACCACTCATGTTCCCCTGATTGTCCTTCCCCAGGCCAGTCCTCCAGCAAGTCTTCTGGAGACCTGGTTGATGGATGGGCTGAGCACCTGGGAGCAGGACAGCTCTGGCTGCTCGTGCTGACGCCCACCTCCTTGGTGTCATACTAACTCACCTTGCCTGAGGCTTTCACACTCTAATTTCTCAAGGAGTGGGCGGGAGAAAAGAGCGGTCAGACCCAGTTCTGCAGCGCCTGCAGATCCACCTCCATCCCCTCCCTATCACCACTGCAACCTTCTCTCCCAACCTCCCCCACCCTGCACTCACCCAATCTCTTTGTCAAATCTGCCTTCACACAAAAAGCATGTGTGTGTTTGGTTTTTAAGTTGCCAATAGATAGACACCTTCTTGGTTACACACAAATATCACAGGCAGTTTTTAGAGGAGGGGCACACGTGTTACCAGGCGAGCCTGGTGCCTGCCCCGCCAGCTCTTCGGCCAGCACTAGCACACCTCATGCCTTGCAGGGTTTCTGGATTCCTGCTGCAGCCAAACTTCCTCCAGCCACATCCCAAACCTCCTCTGTGCAGCCCAAAATGGCATGGCTGAATGGGACAGCGCGTTTCACAGCTCAGCATCCTGCTCCACAGCAGTCCGGACTTGGGTGATGCCGGGGGTTACCTTCTCTGCTGAGACAGGAGCCCAAGCCAAGGCAATGGTGCCTTGCTGGCACAGAGGGCAAGGTGCCAACCTGTGGTCTCCCTCCAGCTGTGCCCCTCGCAGCCCTCCCTGGGCTGGGCCAGCTGCAGTTCATGTGAGCCAGCCACCTGCACCTGCCACCTGGGCGCTGGGCCAGGAGGAGAGCCCCAGGCACACGTACCAGCTCTGGGAGCAGCCCCACTGTGACTAGTCCCACTCAAAGCCCTGGGGTTTTTCCTGCCCAGTGTGAAGCAGGAAGCAGGTCTCAGACCATGCTACAGGGTAGGGTCTCCATCTCTCTTGGGACACACAGTGGGGGAAGTGACAGGAGCTCAGATTTCCTTGGACTAAGCGATCCCAGCTCATACAAGGGGGAAAAGGAGCAAGGAAACGAGCTCAGTCACCCACAGAGGAATCAGTCCTCATTCTGACCATCACCACCACATCTCAAGGAAGCTCAGGCATCCAAAGAGGCATGCAAAGGTTCACAGACATTCGAAGAAGAACATAATCTACCAAGAGAAAGGGGGACTTGGTGGGTTGTGAAGTGACTCATGCACACCACAGCTCAGCACAGTCTAAAAGAGCATCCTACTCGTCCTTCCCACCATCTGAACTTGCCCTGAGTGATGCAGATCTAATTTAGTGGTTCTCAGCTCCATTTCTGACCTCAGCACTGAGTACCTGCTCCACCTTCTGCAAGGCCTGTTCTTACCTCCCCAGGTAGAAGGACAGAGCTTTCCCATGTGCCACCCCCAACAACAGCTGACAAATCAGAACCAGACGTCTCCAGAGAGAAAAGGATCTTCCTTTGATCCTAGCTGCTATGATAAGGGGCCTCTCCACCCTCCACCAAAACCAGTCCTAATTTGAGCCCTAAACTTCAGTTGTGGTTGATCCTTACCAGCAGTAACGTCTGCCACCCATGAGAGACACCTACTGGGTGCATTTTCAGAACTGCTCCTTGAGCATTGACTGCTCGGCACTGCCAGAGCCACTGAGCAAGCACCATCAGAGACCTTGTGTAGGGTCCCTAGAAAACACGAACTAGAGCAGCTCCCATCCTTAATGGCCTCCGAGGCTTGTTTGAACACTTTGCAAAAGCCCACCTCGGCCCCTCACATGTCACAATAGGACAGTCAAAGCAAAGACTCAGAGGAGCAAGAGCAGCAAAGGTGAGTGGGGTAGAAGTCCACTAGCAGCCTGCATCTTCTAGCAGCCTGCATCTTCCAGACCCCTCCTTACTCACAACGTGGCATGACCCCTAAAACACGCTGTATTTTCCAGGCAGTTAAGTGATGCACTGAAACAGCACCTGTTACACACACGTGTGGTGGGCACAAGAAAGGACGTGTTTTTAAGGAGGGCATCTTTCCCCATGTTGGCGTACCTCCATGCAGGCCCACCTCAGCACAGCAGTGGGGAAGGTCTCCTTCCCAGTGGCAGCTTTCCAGCAACACATGCCCGCTGCTGTGAGGCCAGCAAATCTTCACCTGGGAGGCACAAGTTGCACCTGTAGTTAAGGATCAAACAGATGCCAACTGTGAATGTACATGAGATGATTCTTAGGGTGAGGACATGTCCCCTGTCACACCAGCAATGAAGCAGAGATGTGCAGGAAGTCTGTCTGTCTGTGCTTCACTTCTGCACAATGCAGAGGAGGGACATCACACCAAATGCAACTGCCTGGAGAGAGTCTAAATGTTGTTAAAACTTAAGTCTATCAATGACAGGACTGGGAAAATACAGTCTTTTCATTTACTGCAATTATAAAATTCACTAATGAGGTCCACAGTGATCTCTTCTAATGCTTTTAATTGCTCTTAAACCAACAGCCTCCCAGTTACCAGCATTCATTTGTCCGGGATGCTCTTTGCTGGGTGAGCGTATTGAGAGGGGAAGACATGAGTCCAGAGCACATAAAGATCCTACAGAACAGTGGCTACAGCCTGCGGGAAGAGCACATGAAATCCAGACTAACCTTGTCACTACAGAGCTGCGTCCTGAGAGCAGCTTTTAAACAGGAAGCTGAAGCTCACACTACCAGTAATTGCAAGGTCAGACCTACAATTAGCCATGAAAAGCAACCTTCTGAAGAGAAGTTGAAGGGATATAGATGAAGGTAACATGGCATCACCAGGGAGTGATCGAGGAATGCAGTGGTTTGCAGGGAGTTTGAAACTTGGGTATAGCAGGCAATCAGCATGCACATGCAGGTACGCACACTTCTTGTGCTAAAAAAAAGAAGGGATTTTAGCCTTTATTAAAAGAAGCTCTGCCTCTGAGCTTGCACCTCTTGTTGTTTTATAAAGCAGAATTTTGACAGCTCCCCCATGACTCTAAAATAGCTTTAAAACAACAAGTAATCTCTCTTAATAGGACTGAGGAGGTCAGGCTCGCACTCTCTCTCCTGAGCAGACCACTTACTGATCATCAGAGCCCACTTGTGCCCTATTCCAGTGACACTCAAACACAAAAACAGTTCTTGGGGCAGGACCCACAGCCCATGACACTGGCCACCCCATATGAGTGCCCCTAATCACCAAGATACACAACTTGGCCCCCAAAGAACCATATGATTGCCCTTCTTACTTCTTCAAGTACCTCTTGTATTACAAGGAAGAGTGGTCATCAAATGGCACTTAATCTCCAGAGGTAACATCACTTTCCCACCTGCGAGGTTTTATACCTTTTCAGAGCAAGTCTTCCTGCAAGAAAGATATTCCAAAATATACAGGACACAGGTTGTGCCCAGTGGCGTGCTGGGACCGATGGGAGATCTCTGACAGCCCAAAAGATTTGTGCTACATGCAAACCAGGAATTCATCTCCCAGCAAAGGGGACAGCTCTGCAGCATTTGCCACTGAGCAGAGAGGATCTGGAAAGGGGAGTAAGGTGGAATTAGTTTGAAAGAGACACGGAGGCAAAGCAGTGCACTAGACCAGGGTGTTTCAGAGACAGTTATGTGCACTAAACTGATCTTTTTAGATGAATCTCTGTGGCCGAGACTAGAAGCCAGTGTGGGGTGCAGGCAGGCTTTCCCCTCCCACACAAGATCCATCGTTTGATAACCAGACACGGAATCCCCTAAACTCTCTGCATGGTGACAGCTCCTGGGGAGGCACAACATGCAGTGGAAAAAATTGATGAGCACAACCACCTTGTCACCGCCACCCAAAGAATGGGCAACAACTTATTTTGTGAACTGTTTTGAGGCTTTGTTTTGTTGCACCTACACACACCAGTCGCATGGCACTGCACCCCCTCCTACAAAATGTCAAAGTCTTCAACTCCTAAGAGCAACCAGTGAGGGGGAAAACTAGTGCGTGCTGACCAGTTTAACTCCCATGCAGTGGGGAGTGAACTGGTCCTGCCTTTCTCATCAACTCAGGATTTGCGTTCACCTTGTCCTAAGTTTCCTTCTGGTGGCATCTCCTTTGACAGGCAGTGGGCAAATACGATTTCTTCTCTCTGTGGTTTCCAGGTAAACTTTCCCTGAGAGAGTCACTGGAGCTTTATCCTTCCTGAAATGGCAGCAAAGCCAAATAAGCACTTCCTCTTAGCACAGCTGAGGAACTTCAAATGTGCAGTGTTGCAAAACAGCATGAGGACACTCTCCCTCCTGCTTCTCGCATGCATTAATATCAGTTGTTACACACACTGGGCAGGAACAAGGTTGGGAAATACTTGATCAGTAAAAGCCACTCTCACAGCTTGGAAAGGCAGGTGAGTGCTACCTTTTACTCTTCCCTGCAGTCAGCTCATGCCTTTGCATTCCCAGCAGCTGTAAACAACCTAGATCCTGCAGTCACCGCAATTTTTACCTGGACCTCTTTTAGAGTCTGGGCAACTGGATTTTGAGTCAAGCCCCAAAAGGATGCCTGCACTATACATACTTGCAAGTATTTCTGTTTTGCTGCAATAGTGCAAAACCAAATAGTGATAACAGATAATAACTTGTAACAGATTTTTGCAAAATTGATCTCTTAGAGGTTGCTTCCTTAACCAGAGGAGCACATAATGTGCCCAGCACCTACAGAAAAGGACCCCGATGTCTATAAGTAAGAAGCTGGGCTTGTGTACCCCTTCAGCGAGTCTTCTGAATCTTTGAGCAGTTTGTCTACAATCCGCTGTTAATATTAAGCCTTATTATAATATTGAAGTGGCTAATGTTTGAATGGACTTTAAAAGTCAAGTTCCAGTATCCTCTATGCAGCTTTCAACTTGAGGAAGGGCTGTGACTCATTTAAGGACTGTGCTTCTTGGCACTGTGCACAACACAGGGGCATCCCTGCAGTTTTTCTACAGATGGTGCTAACATAAACCAGAACAAGCTTTGTGCAAACAGTGCGACTGTTTTGATGTTGTTTCAATGAGACAACCCTGTGACTTCATGGAGAAAGCCCTGGGCTGGGTACACTAAAAGTCTTAGCCTTGGGTCACCTGTACCGCCGCTTTGTATGGTCACAGGCTACAGACTCCATTGGGGCTCTTCTTTCCATAGTTTTCCGCATTATTTAAATGTTTTTCCTCCCTGTGGCTGACAAAGAACGAGCAAGCCGGCAGGCCCGGTTCTGTACCAGAGTTGTCTCAGGCAGTTTTTGCAAGGACCAGCAAGTTGCATCCACCTGCACCTTTAGGCATTAGGATTCGACATGCCCGGGTTGAAGAGGCTAACTCCGAGGCCTGATGCAGTGCTGTAATTTAAGGCTGTGCCCACATTTGGGCATTATGTACTTAAATAATTACAATGATCATGCAACTTTTTAAGTGCATTAAAAAAACCCTACAACAGAAACCCAACACCTTTGAAAGATATATTGACTAAAAAAATCCAGCTATAGAACACAGAGCAAGTCTCCAGTACACCCAACCCCATCCCGTTACTTGATGTCCATGAACAGGCTGTAGTTCAAAACCTGCCTTACTCAATGTATCAACACATCATTAACACCTATTTCCAGACGGGCATGGGTTGTATAGTGAAAGTTCAGCCACTAAGGAGGTTAGGGAGCACTTGTAGTAGCAACACAACCTGCAACAGCCATTAAGGTCTTTAGTGCACCAAACCAGTACAACCTGTAGCTACACAGTTGTTTATACCGGTGCAATTACTCCAATTAGTGATGCAATTGCTGATGAGTCAAGATGAGTCTGATCTACACAAGAGGCTGACAGCTGAGGCAGGTAACAGACCCCAGTGTAAGCAGTGCAGGATCCTTCACATTTGGAAAGCCAGAATCTCTGTGAAGCAACAGCTGTGGACTTTGGGCTCAGAAAACATCAACTTGTGTTTGCACCTGGAATTTGGGATTTTCACTCCAGCTCTTTGCAAGTGAGAGGTCAAATATGAAAGAGGATAAAATAAACACATCAAAATGCTATAAAAGCCTACTGATTTGGAAGCCAAGACTGACCATGAAGGAGGGGATTTTTAGGAAATAAACAGTAGAATAGCTTTTAAGCATGCATTAAATCAGTAATGGAAAATTCTGTATGCCTGCAAAAGTACTGATAGGAATTAAACGTCACAGAAAAGGACATGGGCATGGAGCCAATACCTAAAGGAAACACAGAGAGAAACTTACTGGAACTTCTGGATGAAGACAGCAGGTCTAGGCATGAATTATTTGTCTAAATCAAATTTATGACTGTCACAATCAATGGCAACTTTGCAAAAATCACTGAATAGTTGAGCTTGGAGGCAGGAAGGTGTGAAGATTGTCTAGTTCAACCCCTCCCTGCTCGAAGCGGGGCCAGCTAGAGCAGACTGTCTGAAGCTGTGGCCAGTCAGGTTTTGGCCATCTCCAAGAATGAAGAGTCCACAACCTCTCTATGCAACCTGCTCCTGGGTTTAGTCACCCTCACAGTAGAAAAGTTTTTGATTATGTTTAAATGGAATTTCATTTATTTCAACTTGTGCCCATTGCCTCTTGTCCCGTCACTGGGCACCACTGAGAAAAATCTGGATCAGTCTTCTGTGCTGCTCCCACATCAGATATTTATACACATTGGGAAGACCCACCCCTGAGCCTTCTCCAGGTCGGGCAGTCCCAGCTCTCACCTCTCCTTGTTTGATGGATGCTTCAAGGCCTGAATCATCCTTGTGGCCCTTTGCCAGACTTGCTCCAGTATGTCCATGTCTCATACTGGGGAACCCAGAACTGGACTCAGTGCTCTAGATGTGTCTCGCCAGTGTTGAGCAGAAGGGAAGGATCACCTTCCTTGACCTACTAGCAACACTCTGCCTAACAGCAGCCACCTTTAGTACAAGGGGCACACTGATGGCTGATGTTCAACTTGCCTACCAGGACCCCCAGGTTAACTTCAGCTTGAGCTATCTGACACCAGTCAAGCAAAAAAACCCCAAACCAAACAAAAAACAAAACACTTGTTGATTTTGATGAATTACTGTTGTTAAAAAATAGACCTATTTCTCCCTTTCTCCTGCCTGCCCCCCCCCGACCCCAATCCCGAGAGGGATATTATATATTTATTTATTAAGTGTCACATTTGAAGTATTCAAGATCTACAGATAAATAGATGTCTTATGGAGATACAGAGGAGACACCTAAAACCTCAGCTAAAACACTAGACAAAGTAGTGACACACTTATCTCAGGAACCAGTGCTGAATATTCAGAAAAACAGTGTATTTGGCATGGCTTCTAAAACAAACAATTCTTGAAGTATTTATAAGAAAGACAACATGGTCCGTTGTTGGCAGGAATGATTGAAGAGGAAGGAAAAAAATATTCCACTTTTTTTTGTCAGACTCTAGAAATTCCTCAATTCAAATGCACAGCCTTGTTTTGAAAACTCATCTAACAGACGGGTAGAAAGCAAATGAGCCTTGGAAACCTGTGAGGTCTAATGCAGGTATGTACCTCTTTTATAACTAGGTCCCCTAAATCACAGCAAGTTAAAAATCCTGACAGTATGGTTTCATTATACATACATTAGACCCTCTCCCTCTCCTGGCTGGATATTGATCAGAGTTATCCCTTCTTTCCTGACTTCACAGTTCACGATATTTGTAATTTTTTGCAACTTGTGAAGGTTTTACAGTAAGCCTGGGGTACAGCAACTGTTTCCATTCTTTTGTTATGTCTGATTTCCTCATGGCTCAATTGGATGAGATTTCTAAATCACTCTCTTTGTAGCTGCTCTCCCATTTTGTGAAGATGATGAATCACATGAGACCATGTGCAAACTAGTGGGCGGTAACATAAAAATCCCTCACACTTATTGTCAGTGCTTGTAGTATTCCCTCCTCTGCAGTACAATGCTGATGCGGCTCCATTGTTCACAAAGGTGAGGAAAACAGTAGCATTGACTAAAACCAAGCCGTCATTTTGGAAACTCTCCCGTGAGTTTGCGAGTGCATCATGAATATGATCTGCAACCTCTGTGCTTTCCTAGGCTGCATGAAGGCGGCCCCGAGATGTTGATCTGCATCTACTGAAGAACTACAGCAAGACCAAGCACAAAACACTTCTGTTGTTTTCTAAGCCAGGATCTGAGTTGCTGGTACCTACACAGTGACGAAAAGGAGGGCATTACTCACTACTGATGTTACTGAATTTCTGATCTTAGTACTGACAGTGAATCTATATATACTTACACTGAACATCACCACGCCCTTCTGAATCTCGCTTGTGTATGTATATACCACATTTAGGACCCTGATATTTAACTGAAGGAGGAAGACAAAAGAAGGAGTTGGACTCTGACTGAGAGAAAAGGACTGAAATCTGATACAAGAGGTGCACAGTTCCTGTCTTTACAAAAATCAGCTGTAAGAGAGTGGTTAACACAAACACCAGTCATAACACGGGAGCATGAACTTAAACTAGGGATTCATTGGATACATTAGGTTTTTCAATGTGACTGGGCTGATGCTAATCATCACAAAGTTTATAATAAAAAAACTGGTTGATTTTTTTTTTAATTCCCACAGATACTCAAGTCTCGTTTGGGAAGTCATGGATGAAACTCCAGAAGCCTGGAAATGACAAACATNCAAAGAAAAAAAAAAAAGGAACAAGCAGATGATTTTTAAGTGCCTACCTGACAGCAAGGAGATGATTTATTCTTGAGAAATCCATGTTGGCTGCTACTCATGGTCAAACTGATTGTTTCCTCCTTTTTCAGGGTAACAGCTCTTTGTGGACGGAAGAAAAACAGTAGATATCGTGAGAGATCATTTTCACATGACATTTCAATAAGCGAACTCTGAAAAACATTATCTCAAGGGGTGCAAAAATCAGTCCGGGAGAATATATCAGCAAGGCTCCTCAAAGATTGGTCCTGGACCCAACAGTCAGATACTTTCATTACAGCTTGAGGAATGGGACAGAGATGTATTAAATACACATGCAGATCCCAAATGAAAAGAAGGTGCCAGTTCATTGGTGAAAGGAATCAGAATGAATGGCTTTGGCAAATTTGTTAGGTGGTTTGGAAAATGCTGGCAATTTGGCAAGGACAAATGCGAAGTTATGTAGTTTAAGGACAATGAGTTGCACAAATACATGATGAGGAATCCCTAATGGGGCAATTCATCAAGAAGATTCAGAGGCTTAATTGAGTCACAGGCTGCTGTGAATAAGCTAGGCACCAAAGTGCAGAGGATAAACAGAAGAGCTGTCAGCTGGATGTGAAGAAATCCCTCTGCTCCACGTGGCATTAATAAAGTGCAGCTGAAGTACTGCACTGTGCTTTGAAAACTGTACATCAAGAGAAACATGGAAAAGGAAAAATCGGACAAAAGACCACAGGACTTGAACAAAAATATGACAGCAGAGCAGAAGATTGAGGGAAGTCCAGCTACATCCTTGCAGAAGGCAAAGAAACCACACAGCCTGCCTTCCAGTCTTTCAAGTAGAGCAAATTTCATTAGATTCCCTGACTGGAAAACTCCATGTAGTGTCAACTTGGTCCCTACAAAAAGTTTACCCCCTTTTTCTGCCACTGTGCTATGTATGCACTTCCCTCCTTGTGCAAGGAGCCTTTACAGCCTGCACAGCCTGCTGCAGCTCTCTGCCAGCCGGCAGCCCTACCCTGCTCTGTGGGAGCTCCTCCAGGCCCAGCACACACACTCCCAGGGATGGAGCAATCCCTCCATCCCTCCACAGCACTTAACTTGACGCCAGGGACCACGTGAACTAGCAGCCACCTTCTGCCATCCTCCCTTTTTCAGACACGGTGTGCATGGGTGCAGTACTTCTGCAACACACTGAAGAGAAATGATGCCGTGCACCACCTCCCGTGGCTGCTCACTACATTGCCTGCAAAGAATCTCCAACATTCACGTATGCATACAGCAGAACAGTGTGTATTTGATTAAATTAGGCACATGTGTGCACCTAATCTGGTGGAAGAGCAGGAACCTTTCCCACCACAGGGCAGTGCTCCAAGCGACAAGTTGTTCAGGGATGCCTCTCCCATTCTGTTCTGATGAAGTTTTTCCACTACACACGAAAATGCTGACAGGGGCTCAGACAGACTGTCTGGAAGGAGACCTGAACCTGACTCTCCTGACCTGCAGACAGGCCCGCTCTTCACCTTGGACTTCTGGTTCATAGGGGCTCTTTTCTTCTGCATCTCCTCTGGAAGAGTCAACAGTTCAGCCAAGGTTAAGTTACAATGAAAGTTTTGGTTCTGCTAAATTAGCTTTCTCCAAAAACAAAAACAGCTTTTCAAAACCTCCCAAGTATCTCTAGGCCTGATATTTTCAGTTCTTTCAAACATTTCACCCTGCTTTCATTGATTCCTCAAATACTGCTATTTGGAAATGATGGTTCCATGTTCTAGAAAGCGCATGTCTGGGAGCTGCATCGTTTGCATGCTTCCTCCAATACAAGGACACCAAATATAGGCAAAAATTTTGCACCCCCATTGCACTAGTCAGGAGTAGAGAAATTATAAAAGACAAGAGATTTTATTCTTCCAACCACCCCAAACCTTCAGCTATGCAAATCCAAGTTGTGATTTCATGAAGCTGCATGTTTGCAAGAAGCTGAATCCCCATTGCCAGCTCTTCAGTTCCTCTTCACGCCCACCTCTTCCCTTCTCCACCCTTCCAGGCTTAACCTTTCGTTCCTTTTTTCTTGGCTCTTGCACAAGCCTTTCCACTAACCACCACCACCTGAGAGATAACTGACATATGGATACCTATTGTATACACAGGGTCAGACTCAGCAATTACGTCTATCAGTTTATACCTTCCTGTTCCTTGACACAGTGGTAATGGAGTTACCTTAATATATTTAATCTGGGCTGGGCTTTAATCAGCACCAGTGACTCATGCAAAACAATTGGAGACTAGGAGGAAAAAAAAAAAAAAAAAAAGTACACTCCCTGTGCCATCCCCCTATCTGTAACAAAAAATCCCTGATCCCAGTGAACAAAGTTCCTGGATATTTTAATGCCTTGATCCAATTTCTCGGGCTCCTATTTCTAGATCTCAGCCTCACAGCTGCAGGGCAGTCCTGATCTTAATAACAGAGACCTGTAGTGGTTAAAGCTCCTAGAGTTGCCTTAAAACACAGCTGAGACTGGAGTGACTTAACACCCACGTGTGACTCCAAGAAGCCTCCACTGCCAGGGACTGCTCAGTGCCTGCGAGGGGTGGGGAAGGCATGGGGCAGGAGATTGCTGCAGCCCCCAGCAAGCAGCGATGGGGTTTCACTGCCCACAGTGTGGGTGAAATGGGTCAGCATGCAGTGGGATGCAGGCAGGTCTGCAGCAGCAGAACGTAGGCCAGCTTCAGAGCTTCCCAGTAACCCCAACTTGTCCAGTCTGATGTTGCTAAAGGAGTGCCCAGCGTTGCTACAGAAAATAACAGCATAGAAAGGCACTAAATTTATGGACAAGATGATGATGAGCAGAAGGGCTGACGTGGATGAAAGGCCGAGAAAGCAATCCTGTCTTCGGCAGCGCTGGTGAGAACTGCACATCTGGCTTCGCCTCCCGCTTCCCTGCAACGTACCCCCGCACAGGTGGAGGGTTGCTGTCGGAGCAGGGGAGAGACAGGGTGCTGTGCACACGCTGCTACAGCCACCTCCCAGCTAAGGGAAGTCCTTCTGGCTGCAGCCAGGAGCTCTGGCTTCAAAAGCAGAGGTACCTGAAACTGAGACACATGTGTCTCCGGGCTGTGTCTTCTAGAAAGGAGAACACTCGAGAGGGCTGAGAAAAATAAACAAAAGGCGCTGGGGATCAAAATAAAAGGCAGGAAAACAAAGGGGATTTTGCCTGATAACAATGAGAGAAATACCAGGCAAAATCATCCAGGAAAAAAATAAAAATCAAGTGAAACCGAAGAAAACACGATGCATACTTACTCTGCAATGCAAAGCCAGTGTTAAGACTGGTGCTTCAGAACTCATTAAGATTCCTTAAAAAAAAATCATTAAAAGCTTCAACAATAGTACTGCAGTAATTTTCTCACGATATTACCTCCCAGAGCTTTCCTGAACACGTACATTTCTTAGCATGCATCTGGACCTTCCAGTACAGTTGAGCGTATATGCAAAAGAGACCTGAAGCTTAAAGTTTTTGTAGGATCAACAATGTATCAGCACATATCATTGCCATTTAAAGTTTCTTTATGCTTCTACTTTCCCACAAAACCAAAAGTAGTTCAAACCAGTAAAGCCAATGACAAAATTCCTCAGTTGCCACAAAACCCACAGCACTTTCCATCCCTTAAGTTTGAGTTTGGGAAGGCTTTTGAAATCAAATTCCTTGCATGCAGCACCGATCAGACTGTCAGGATCAGCTTCCTGTTCTCTTCTCAGCTCCTCTTCTTATAATCAAAAGAAGAAAGTGATTTGCTTCTGTAATCCTGGGAATTATTGGTATCCTGAAGCACAACTTGGGTGTTTTCCTTCAAAATTAGAAAAGGAACCAAAACGATTTTAGGAAAGATTCTCCTTTCTGTTTCTCAGAGCTGTGTCATTTGGGAGGGGAGAGAGGAACAGACATGGAACTTGGAGAGGACCAATGACTCTAACTTACAACAACATAAAGCCATCCTCTCCCTCTCTAGCAAGTGAGCTTTTGTAAAAATCACAAATCCATGTCTTAATTGATAGGTATTGGCATGTACTTCCACAGAAAGTCTGAGCCAGTGCTTACAGGCAGAGTATCTTTTGCAAGTCATTCAGGAAATGTTACATCCTTTGCCATTTCAAGGTTAGTTTTAAGCTCCCTGAACATACCAGGGCAGTGATCAGGTGCCACAACAAAGACAAAAAAAGCTAGGAATTAGAGAGAGAAACCAAAGACATTGTGCTAACTGAAAAATCCGTTTCTCATCACCACTGTACAGCTTGGGTCGCCTTCTAATATATGAGATGCAGACAACATCCAAAACATAGAAAGGGAACCAGATACAGAGATACAGAAAGGCTTCCACACAAGGAAAGATTAAATAAGCTTAAACTTCTTAAGTAGGAAGAGAGATGACTGATGTCTGAGGTTTATAAAACCATGAGTGAACAAGGTGGTGAATGAAGGATTAGTACTTAGTGTTTTTCATAATGCAAGAGTTCAGTATCAAATGGAAAAAAACCAAACAAAAACAAAACCAAGAAGTTATTGCGTAAAAAAAACCCGGTATAATCGGATTTGGGAACTCACTGCCACAGGATGCTTTGGATGGCAAAAGGATAACTGGTTTCAAAAATGGTCAGATGAATTGGAGGAAGAAAGTTCTGTTGGCTTTTAAGCACAAGTGTGGATGCAGCATCTGGCTCAGGAAGTCCCTAAATCACTAGCTGACAAAAGCCAGCAGGGAATCCTCAGGTAAGTAAGATTAGTAACAGAGCAAATATACAGTCATCACTGTATTATTCATTACTGGCCTCTGTCAGAGGCTGATCCTAGACTCTTTACCAAGAACTGCAGTTTTCACATTCTTGTATTGGCATGTACAGAAAGGGAACAAAACTCTGTACCTCTCGTTTCTGGGAGATTCCTACAGAAAGTCCATCTTGGTCTGGGGGTTTGTATAATTGATTTTAGTCCTGGTCATTCTAGCTGCCTCTGAGTATCTGGAAAAACTGACGTATGAGAGATATCAGATTAGCAAATGATGTAATTAATTCTGATGACTCTAAATTATCTGCTGGTGCAGATGTAACACCACTACGGCATAACTACCTGAAGAACATACTGAAATTGCTAAGTGTCTGAAATTGCGTAATGCTCTTCTGGATCCAGTTATCTCTTTACCCAACTTATTTCTGTAAAACACACCAAAAAGGGCCAATCCAGGTAGCAATCCAACTGAAAGGATAGATGTCCCTATGGTACAAAGCAAGCAGAAATAGTTGGTTTCTGGCCATTCATCTACCTTGCCTCCTTCCCTTAAAATCCCTCCAAGAATTCCATTATTTATTAAAAAAAAAAAAAACCAACCAAAACTAAAACTTCACCAGTTAGATTTTCTTCATTTGCAGGCCATGTTCAGCTAGTCTGTTCAGCAGAAGAAACAACATTTTGCTCAGTGTTTGCCTTTCAGTAAGAGTGATCCCTGGTAATACCAGCACAAAACAAGGTGTCCAAAAAACTCTAGTTTCTTATCGCTGCTTTTAAAAGGGACCTTTATGAGGAATCCATTTTAATAGCCTTACTATAAACGCATCATTTGGTGAAAGTACTTGGAAGTAGAGCCCTTTACAACAGGTATACTTGACTACAATCTGATTACACATCTTGATACAGCCAACAAAAGACAAGAGAGACCTTAAAGGTATCTGTGGCACAACACATCCCTCTCCACCTACCCGACAGATCTGTGACAGAGTCTCTGAAGAACCTAAACTTGAAATTTTTAGTATCTTCCTGACATCCTCCACCCCCAGGATTTTTTCTCTGAATGCCCACTGAATAATCTGGAGGAAGACACACGTACTGTGGTTGCCCATCTCCGCAGCAAAGCAAAATTCCCTTTGGTTAACCACCTGATAGCTGTGTAACATGGCATTTGCTTCACAGTTAACCTTAACCAAAAGGCACACAGGCACCACAGCTGTGTTACGTTCACAGAACTCCACCACTGGAGATTTTTACTTTTGAAAATCCAGGGATTTCGCATCTATTTGCTCGAGCAAAGGAGTTGCTTCTTTGAACATGCCCCCCTCACCGCCTCAATTTTACCCGGGTGCTTTTGACTACAACCACGCAGGAGAACAGAACGTTCACTTCCTTGTCTGGCTCACTGAAATTCCCTGATTTCACCACGCACAGCACGCTGCGGCGCCCGAGGACGCGGCACAGGAAGCTGAGAAATTTGCTTCTTAACGAGAGCCAGAGGACAACTGCCTGGGAAAGCATAATAGAGACTTCACGTTAATTTATTCAAACAAGTTTTGCAAGTAACCATGACAGGGGCACGTGCATACACATAGGAACACACAGATTTATCATGAAACCTAGGGTGACCACTAGAAGAAGCGTTTACTGCCACAGCTATGAACTTTTCCTAGAATATTGTATTTTTAAACTTTTCATGTCACAAAAACTTGCTACAAAAGGGAACACTTACCACGTCCAGCTTAACTTTTATTTGACAAGGGGTTTCCAAACCATCCCAGGAATGAAACAGCAGCATTAGAGTCCTATTAGTCACTGCAATATCATAATGCCTCTATGCTACTTGAAGTTGGACAGATTTTATGCCTGTAACAAATAGGTTAAAAAAATCCTCCTAGAAGTTAGAAGAATTACGTCAGGTAACCTACCTCAGTATTAACCTGGTGAAACTACCAGTAATATCAGGAACTGAAATCCTGAAGTTAGGGCTGAGAAAAGCTACTTTTTTTTTTTTTTTTTCCTTTCTTCATTTAAACAACTTTAAACACATCCATATAGTGCATCAGAAGAGCAGGAGTGAGTCTTGAGATGTCCACCTTTAAAGCGAACTACCAGCCACATGAATCTCATGCAGAAATGTCAACTGCTCCTGCTACCTCCCACTGAGCAGCTCTGCTCATGTCTGCTCAGAGCAATCAGAAACAAAATCACAGCAGCATTACTGGGAACTGCAAAACCAGCTCTTTATTCCTGGAAAATAAAACCCATCTTTGGAAGCGCTCCAAAGAGCATCTCTAAACACACCAGGCAACGTGACATTGCAGAGGCAGTTTCATTCATTCATTCGTTCATTCAGAGAGTTAACTAAGCCCTCTCCTCTCCCCAGCTTCCTCTGACCATACAGGAACAGGAGAGGATTTCTCATGTTTCCTGGACAGGAATGTGGAAACGTCACTCAAATCCACTCCTGAGATAGGGGTGCTGATGTCCAAAATAAAATCCCTGTGCGTTAAAGGTTGTTACAAAATCATCAGCGTTCAAGTAACCCCAAAGGGCTGGCGTCACTCTGCATAACCAAGAGGACCCAGAAGCAATGTGGAAATTCCATCCTTAAGTCATCAACTGCGACATCCTCTGGCAGTTTTCATCACTGGTACCTCATGTCAAAAAAAAAAAAAAAAATTCATCTCACATTGTGGCCTCTTTTATGGCTTGTTACTTGAACTGTTTATTACGTGTGCAGTTTTTTTCTGGTTCAGCATGCAGCCAGAAGGCCGAGAGCTTTTTTTTTTTTAAGCAGATCTTTAAATTCTTCTGGGTTTTCCCCCCTGCCTCCCCATCCAGCGACTGAATTATGTACCTGCAGTCAGAGCTGCCGTGTACCAGACATTATCTCGCAGTCATGCGGCCAGTCTGCCATATCACACGGCCATGTGGGTTGTGTCACCCCTCCTGAACAAAAGTTCCTGGTGCTGCTTGTCCCTGCTCCATGACCAGGGGACTGCTTATCCAAAAATGTAGGACCACATAAAGCAGAGATATGAACCATGAACAGGCTTCAGATGTTACCATGAACACGCTCATGGTATAAGCCATGAACCAAGAGCATGCTTCAGATCATCCTTCTAAGCCCCAGAGACAGAAGCGCGAAGGCTGTAGAGATGCAGTACAATGCTGAAGCAATGCATGGATAAAAAAGACCGCAGCTGTGACATTCGCTACATCAAATTGTCCTTCCTCCACACAAATCTTTCTTCTGCCCCAGGATGCTGCTCATACTTTTAAACAGTTTCCTTTTTCACTCTGGCATGAGCTGCCAGTCCTAGACAAAGATGTACAGGGTAACAACCATCAACCCTACAAAATCTCAAGGGGAAGGATGAGGGAGAGAAAAATAGGAAAGACACATGTAAGGAGTGAGAACACATGATCATAGCACTTAGGCTTCTTCTCTCTGTAAGCGTTAAATCCAACTGGTTTTAATCCTTTTCCTCGTCAGCAGAAAAGAGGATGAAACTCTGGAGCTTGTGGAAGAAGCTGACTGCTAACTGCGGTGGAGACCACAGAGCAGGTAGGACACATGGGTGAGCTCCCACCTGCAGCCATGGTGACACAGTGGAGAGAGGAGGCTGCAGTTGCTGTGTGTAGAGAACATCCATCTCCAAAACTACTCCAGTCCTCATGCAGTGAGGGCTGAGAAGAATCCTCCAGCTCCGCAAGGTTTGCCCATGGGCTCACCGCTCATTACTGCCCTGTGAAGGCAAACTGAATAACCACCCCATCCGAGATTGTGCCCGAGACAAGCACCAGCAGGGCATCTGTAGGAAAGGCAATGGTGCCATACCCACATAGCTTCTTTCCCATCTCCAGGAATGAGAGGAAAAAAGTTGTGCTTCAAGGAAGGTATGGACAAACACAGAAAAGACACCGGAGGAGAGGAAAAAACCCCCCACTTA
Source organism: Pandion haliaetus (assembly GCA_013401275.1). Classification (NCBI taxonomy): domain Eukaryota; kingdom Metazoa; phylum Chordata; class Aves; order Accipitriformes; family Pandionidae; genus Pandion; species Pandion haliaetus. The sequence goes on along the minus strand of VYZV01044843.1, from coordinate 46,430 downwards.
ATGCAAATGTAATGTATTCAGCATGCTACAAAAAATGCAGTATAGTGACCAGACCTAAAGAGATTATGAGAAAGGTATTATTCATTATAGGAAATAAACACTAATTTAAAAAGGATAGAAAAAGTAATTTCTTACGTTATCAACCAACACTATAAGCAAAATTTGGCCTTCCACTAACTTGTTACAAATCTTGAGAATAAAGGAGAGACATGGATTAGTGCAGACAATGAACTGTGAAAGTCAGATAAATCAGAGAGAAGTTGGAAAATTCAAATAAACTTGAGAATTCTGAGAAGACCAAATTAAACAAAAGGAATGGCACAGGAAGTGAGCCTTCTAACAGATGAGCTGGACTGTCATGCAAACCCACTGTTTCTTATTTTATGTAAAAGCCCTCATTGTTTTATCACAAAAAGTTATGTTATTGTTCTGTGAGGATGTTGTAATTTCTGTGCAAATATGCCTGGATGTAAGAAAGGAAACAGGAACAGCTTCAGTACGTTACTAGCCAATGTAACAGCATTATCTACGACCAGAAACAGCATGTTAAAAGAATGCCTAACAGGTGGCATTACCTTTTAGCAGGAAAAACCACCCAACTATAAAGGCTTGTGGAGGACAAAGATGAATAGAGAACACAACTATGGATGACTGGCACACTCCCAAAACAGGGCATCACTAGTGTAAGTGACGGAATCCCTGATTCCGTACTGATGCTAAGTGAACTTACTTCTTACTAAAACTAATAAGTCATCAGGCATGGGAAAGAAAAGGGTCATGGTGGTAGGCAACAAACGGCAACTTCCAAAAGGTTCCAGCTACTGTCTGAATTTTTGTCCACTCTGGTCAAAACCCAGCATGGCCTTGATGCATGACCTCTTCAGTACACACACAACTTGAAAAAGTACTCCTGCTGTTTTGAAGTTCACTATGATGAAGGTAGAATCAATGTCCCTCCTCCACTCACCCCAGCAAAAAAACCTACCCTAAAACCCTAAGAGGAATTGATATGAGCCTAATGAGCACTGTCCCTTTGAGGCAGAGGCAGTGGAACGTCTTGGGATTTCCTACCCAGCATGTGCATTCCCATTGCAAGGCAGTGAAATTCTTCAGGCTGTGAAACTGTACCACCTATGTGATCACTCAGTTTTGAGGAGGGGAGCATATGTGATAATTTTGTTGCTGTGGTTTGGTTAAAGATGGTTTCCTGTGAGGCTGGGCCTGCAGCATATAAGTTTCAAAAGAGCGAGGGGGGAGATGGGAAAAGACTGACAAGCAAGTTAGACACAAGCTTAGACTCTCCAGGAAACCACAAAATAACCCCTCTGAAGACTGCAGAAAGTGCTATTTCTGTGCCTCTATCATCTTTTAAGGACACAAGAATGGAGGAGGAAGGGCTAGAGAAGAGAGCTGAGCATGAAACCAGAGCTGAACACGTGCTGAATGAACATAGGCATGAAGAAAAGAATGATTGGGGAATGCCAAACCCTACTGAAGTCAACAGGAATTGCATCAGCAGCTTCATGGACCTGGGGATGCACACAAAAACGAAAATCCATCTAGACAGGAACAAAGACAGACAGCTGCTGTCAGCATAGGAGCCATGTATGGGAATGCCCCTGTTGAGATACGCATGAATGGTGCGCTGGAATTACCAAGCTGGCTAGAGTTATTGCAAGGTTAAGCTACCACAACCAGACTGTGGTTGAGGGATGCCGATATTTTAAGCAACTCTTCTGCATAGCAGGGAAGACAAATGAGGTGTGGAAATTGTTAGTGGGATACCTTTTGTGCATCATTAGCCATACTAGCCTTCACCACAAGAGTTTGGAAACCTCATGGTCAAGAGCAGAGGTTAGCCTCAACGCTGCCTGTAGCAGAGGTGCTCTGTATTTGCTCTGGCTTAAAAGCAGTAATTGAGAAACACATAGCTTGCAGAAATAACACAGAGTATGGTTCATCTACTTAATTTGGTCTTGTCACTTAAAATTAGGCAACATTTCAAAAAGAAATAAGCTAGAAGAGGGAAAGCATTTATATCAGATTAATGGCTCTTAAATGACAACAAACTGATCTCCCCTCTGCTGTGCCTCATAGCTCAAATTCATTTTCTAGAAGTGAAAAAAGACAGAATGCTGTATACATTAGGCTGAACTTGCACTGCTGGAAACCACAGGCACCTAAGAAGCTCCAAATTATACTTGCTCTGCTAAGAGCTAGAGCAGAATCAAACTCTAAAAATAGAGAAAGATCAGTTGGTTGAAAGACCTTCATCTGACCAAGGCAAAACAGTGCTTCGCAGGAAATTATAAGAAAGCTTTTCCCCATACTATCATTTTTCAAAATATTAAGTGAGAAAAGCTCACTTAAATATTAAAAAAATCAAAATATTAAGTAAGTCTTCTGTAGCAGGTGACAGATCTACTCTGTAGGAAATCAAGTACAGAGCATTTTTCAGCATAACTAAAACACTACTTAAACATTTATTTTGAACATTATAGTCTTTCAGTCAAGTGACAGATCCTGTTTGACTATAGTTCCAGATAAATTCACATACTGCATGTGAATAGCTTGAAGTTTTTTTTTAAACTTATATTTGCAACTGTATTATGGTAGCAAGGTGCCATGGTTTTAGCCCCAGCCAGCAACTAAGTGCTATGCAGCCGCTCACTCACTTCTGCCCCACCCAGTGGGATGTGAGACAGAATTGGGAAAAAAAAACCCCCTCAAATGATAAAATCTGTGGGTTGAGATAAGAACAGTTTAATAGGCCAGAACGGAATAAAATAATAACAATAATAAAATGACAATAATAATAATAGGAATATACAAAACAAGTGATGCACAATGCAATTGCTCACCACTCGCTGACCAATGCCCAGTTAGTTCCCGAGCAGCAAATCCCTCCCGACCAACTCCCCCCAGTTTATATACTGGGCATGACCTCACATGGTATGGAATACCCAGTTGGCCACTTTGGATCAGCTGTCCTGGCTGTGTCCCCTCCTAACTCCCTGTGCCCCTCCAGCCTTCTTGCTGGCTGGGCGTGAGAAGCTGAAAAATCCTTGACTTTAGACTAAACATTACTCAGCAACAACTGAAAACATCAGGGTGTTATCAACATTCTTCTCATGCTGAATCCAAAACATAGCACTATACCAGCTACTAGAAAGAAAGTTAACTCTATCCCAGCGGAAACCAGGACACAAGGTAAAGTTTGCTTTTAGAAAAAATTTTTGTTCGAAGTGAAACAATAAAGCTACTGGGGGAAGAAGGAAAAGTACCTTTTCTTCCTATAACAGGAAAACCCTTCTTAGGAATAATGATTAGCCCATACTAACACACACAGATGCCACTAGCTCGATGCACGAGCAATTTCTGTGTTTCACTATTACTACAAAATTATTTAGTCTATATTTAAATGGGTCTCTGGTTTGAACACAAAGAGGATCCCATGGACAAGATAGGGATGCTTCATGCTCTGACAGTGACTTACTGTATTGCTTTCAGCAAGTCAAACTCCGCAGTTTACCCTCCTGTTGATCTTAGGAATGTCATGCATACCCTCCACATGAATATGCATACAAAAAGTGCAATATAAGTGCAAAATAATCTTATCAGAGCACTTTTTTTTGGTGCTTGTTTACTAGCATGAACTACAGTGAAAATCTTTTAGGGTTGCAGGTATAAGCACACTCGGAGTTAAGAAATTACCCTCTCCAGCAAAGCATCAGTTCAGCTCCTTTGTGTATATGCTATGGCTGTATAGTTATAACTATATCATCACCAGGAGACTCTTGCTTCACTGAAAGCGTAAGTGGACTTAGCTGGGGGCAAGATTGCTGCAGTGAAGAAGACATCGTTCTACCAGGCATTCTCTACATGAGGCATGCTGCAGAAAAGTAAGAAATCCTAAGAAAAACGCTTCCCCCTTTGCTGGTACTCCCTACCTTTCATCTCCTCAAATAGAGGAGCTCTGTATTTGCCCCAACTGAGGATGAGGTGAATCAAGGCTGAAGCTCAGGTATATTGTGCCTGCAGCAGAGAGGCCATCTGGGTTTGGGCTGCCTTTTTATTCCTTCGGTCTCCCACTGTAGCTCAGGTCTCACTTTCCATGGCACAGATATGCTTTCTGGCAGCTGTATTTCCTTCCCCCCTGAATGGGGTTCCTCAGACAGGACAAAGCAGCAGCGTGCTGAGAAGCAAGGCTCTCCCTCTGTGCATCTCTGCAGAGACCAAGGCACCAGGAGCGGGGAGGTATGCAGCTGATGGCACCTGATGCGCCAGGAGCAGGGTGTATGCAGCTGATACACCAGGGGCTCAGAGAGCACAGGGTAGCTCAGAGAGTGAAGCTGACTTGGCAGCGGAGGGGGACAAAGTTTAACTTAGCAGTGGGTGTGGAAAGGTAAGTGTGCACGTAAAACTGAATGGAGCCAGAGCTTGCTTTGACAGACCTTGGTATTTAAAGTTACTTTGGACCAAATACCCCATTACTGCAATACAGTGACCATTAATGGACACAATGACTTGTTAGATTACATTTTAAGGAGCCTACAAGTGGGAAGAAGCCAGAAGTTTGATAAACCAGATGAAGAAGCATTAATCAAAGAAGAGGAAAGGAAACAACAATTGTTTGTGTCTAAAGTCTTGGTGCCTGTATTGAACACGGGACAAGTAGGCAAGGATAGAGTGGTTATTACGCCACAGATCAGAAAATGAAGTTACCCAAAACGTTACTCTGGTAATCTTTAACAGAAACAAGAAAAACACATTACTATGATTTCATCAAAGCATACATGCCCTCAGATAAGTGGTAAGCTGAGGAAGTAGCAGCAAGATATTCTTGTACTGTCAAAGCATGTGAAAAGGTCCACTCCTTCTTGAAAAGGATTCCATTAGTAACAGGCTGTTTCCATCTTCACATCTGCCTAGTGACAGGCTGCATGCAATAAAATGACACAGCAAGGCACTCCATCCCGAGGTTTTACAACGGCCATCAGTCTCCTGTCTACTTTACTGCAATGTTTTTGCCACAATGAAGCCTTGCGAGACACACTGTCCTGGCTATAGGCAGATACAGTAAAGGAGAGCATAAACCTGAGCAATCTGGTCACAGCAGCTGCACAGCGCAGGGAACACAGCACAGCTATAGGTGTGACAAAGTAGACAATCACTGTGCTCTAGAAGCACAGAGTTCAAAATACATTACAGAGCATGGAGACATCCCTTGAGTTTTAACCAGCATAAGAGAAATCCGTTTGACAGTGGACAGAATTCTTTCTTTTTGGGGACTGATGGACACATGATGCCACAATGACTGGCTAGTTTCTCTTTTGAAGAGTCTCTCAAAGTATGTACAGCAGAACTCCCTCAAAGAGAAAGGCCAAAGAGAAGTTACTAAGATACTACAGCCATCGAGCACATCATAACTTCCACAGCTATGGAGAAGTGCTCAGCAGAAGTGTGCACTGAGCTCCTAGCAATTGTTCTAGGACGGTTCCTCTTCAGATAGTCAGGGCACAGTTTAGAAGCTATCACAGCCTGGGTGGAATTCACCTGAAGAACCCTGGACATGAAAAAAAAAAAAAAAAAGACTTCTTATCACCAATAGTTGCTCTCATCTAAGTAGAGATGAGGATGTGGGAGGAGGGAAGTGTAGTCTTCCAGCTTCTGAGAAGAGGAGGAGGAGGAAGTATGGGACCAATGCCAGCTGATTCTGCTCCCTTACACTGGGGAGAGGAAGAAAAAGTTTTCCTCCATTCTTCCTCACTGGGGACTAACTTTCAAATCTACTGTGGGACAGAGTCCACCATGTGGGAAAATGCTGAAAAAAAGTAAAATATGCTTGAAGAATGCTGAACAGAAGTTATTGCAGAGATAGAATACATGTGTGTGTTTGTGCAAGTGCATTAAGTAGGTGAAAGAATTTATTAAAGTAAACCATCCAGGATTTAGCATATTTGCAAACTGTCTTAAAGAGTGACCAATCCATAAGAGGTAGACCAGCATCATTCCTCATGTACACAAACCAGCCATATGTCATAAAAGCTGCGTATGAAAGAACCAGATTAAAAACGCCTATATCTCCTACTGCGTGCTCACCCACTAGGTCCTAGAATGGGGTTATGAAAGGTCATTTCCCAGGATATAACAGTACCCAGGAGCAACATTCCTGACATTTCCTATGCAAGTGGAGCAGCTCCTTTCCTTCACAAAAAGACTGACACTGTGACACCACAACAAGTTCCATGGAAAATGAAAATTAAGAGCAAACAGTAGCCAGTGTCCCTAATCTTTTCCCAAGACTCTCCCCCTCCCACTCTCAATCCCACTGTGTATCACAGGGGCCTCTCTGAAGGGCCCGTACACAAACAATTGCTGCAAAACAGAAGAAATTGGAAGCCTATGTGCAGACACAAAGCTATGATATCTCTAAGAGTAGAGATGCAGTGGGATAGTTTACATGACTGCAGTGCTGTGATGGATGGATAGATGATGGCTCTTCAGGAAGGAAAAAAGAGAAAACAGAGAGCTTGGGGTTGTGCTGTATGCAAAGAAGTGACCTGAATGTGCAGAGCTCTGCAAAGCAATAGGTGACAGACTGGTCAAAACCTTATAGGTCAGGACAAGAGAGGAGGCCAACAAGCATAATAGTGTGATGGGTGTCTCCTACAGGCCACCAAAACCAAGAGAAAGTGGATGAAATCAGCTGTAATCAGCTGAGAGAAGCCTTTTGATTGCAGGCCCTGTTTCTCCCTGGGGGTTTTCACCACTCCACTATCTGCTGGGAGGGAAACAAGGATGGGTGCAAGCAATCCAAGAGAGCAATCCTGGAGGACAACTTCTTGAAAAAAATTATAAACAAGTCAATTAGGAGAGGCACTCTGCTCAATCTGCTACTCATTAATCAAGATGAACTCGTTAAAGCTGTGAAGGTTGATCACAGCCTTGGCTGCAGCAATCATAAGACAGTGATATAAAGATCCTGAAAGAATTAAGGTAGGCAGGTAGCAGAACAGGGATCTTGTACTTCGGAAGCGCAGATGTAGGCTTGTTCAGGGAACCGGTAGGCAGGATCCCATCGGAGGCCGAGGCAAAGGGCCCTAGGAGGGCCAGCTGATCTCTAAGAACAACCACTCAAAGCAGAACAGCCCGTCCTGATGTGCAGGAAGTCAAGCAAACATGGCAGGGGGCCAGCTCTGCCCAAGGGGGAACTCCTGACTGAGCTCAAATACTAAAAGGAAGTGTACGGGGGGTGGAAGTGGGGACAGGCTATTTAGGAGGAATACAGAGACAACGCCTGAGCACACAGGAGGACAGGAAAGTAAAAGCCTGGCTGGAGTTAAAACATGGAAGGGGTGCAGAAGGCAACAAGAAGTATCTCAGCAGCAAGGAAAATGTTGGTCCGTGGACAAAGGGCACAAAAAAAGACCAAGATATAAAACACCTACTTGACTGGGAAGGTCTGTTCTCAGACCTCCCTGAAGGTAGTGGCAGAGTCTGTGCAAGTGAAGCATGACCCAGAGTAGAAAGAGTGGGGTAGGGGCCACTTCTGCAAATTAGGCATCACGAAAGACAGCAGGAAGCTGGACTAGATGACCCTGCAAAGGTCCCTTCTAACCTGAATTAGCCCTGATTATAAATTCCCAGGGATCACCGTAAACTCTCTTATTATCTAAAGAAAAAACAAGGTAGAAATGTCATCTCAGTCTATCATCTTAACCACAGCTGTGCCAAAGTTAAAAAGCTGCTATATTTAAAGACAGAATATATAATATAACAATGCATAGAAGAAACGGGGATTTTAAGTTCAGTAACAGTTCTTATCCATATATACTATACTGTCAGATGCTGACATGACTAGAGTTATGTTTTCAGATACCAGTATCTCAGGTGAGAACAAGATAGGGCCAAACATAGTGCTGCCCTCTAAATCATATCAGAAAAGCTGTTAACATCATTGCTTCCCCCTATTACCAAGGGGCTGACATCAGAGATTTGGTGGCTGAATATTTAATCCCATAATACTCTAATATTAAAAAGCCCCCAAGCCCTTAGAGCAAGCATGTCCATTGCTTCAGCACTACAGTAAACTCCTTTAGGATGGTAAAGGTAATAACTTCCGTGTGGAAGATGCCCTGTCCTGCTGTTTGTGTTTGCTAACTTCTCCAGGAGTATGTGGGCTCCCTTTAAGTCTGGGCTGTAGGATGCAATTGCTAATGTATTAAGATACCTTTCCTAGAGGTCATTAGTATGCTGCATTGTCAAGTGGCATTATTTTGATGCAATGTCAAAGCCACCATTAGAGCAAAATAGGGAAAGAAAGCCCCTGCAGGGCCACCTTCCAGAACTACTTGGATCACAGTAATAACCAATTTGAAGGAGCTAGTCTGCAAATACAGACAGGTGTATTAGCTCTGTGAAGAGAACAAACCAGACAAGTATGAGGAAAATGAGTAAAACATGAGTATATCATAAGTTCTCTCTAAAGGTCCCTTCACTTAACCATCAGCCAGATAACTTTTTACATGTTTCAAATTCATCATTATCTTGCAAGGACAGAAAGCAACAGTTTTAATTATTATAAATAAAGCAAGGCTGCTGCAACAATCAAGGAGCAACTACACACTAAGTCCCAGTGCTACAGCAGGAGGGAGCTGAGCTGTAACAGCCTGTGCCTTCAGACAATAGAAGGTTTTAAAGTTCAAGTGTTTTTCAGACCCTTCTTAGACGCTGAAACGTTCTCATCTGAGTACCTATACTCATAGACACTCTTTAATGAACTGAAAGTGTCGACTTCCCATTGGTGCGTCAGATGGACTTTTTCTCAAGCAGTGGAAACAATTGTCTAGGCAGCACTTGCGTGGGGCTGGAGACACCACTGAGCTGCTAAAGTACCTTTTATAATAAAATTGAAACTATGAGGAGAGACCATTCATTCTTTACTTCTGAATCAGGAAGTCCACTCATTCAAGCAATCATCAGCTCACGTAGCAAAACACATAACATTCACACCATCCCCACCACTCCACCTCCAAACATTAACTCACAAAAAGCCATTCACAGGCTTCCTCAAGCCCACCAGGAAAATCAGTGGGGGCTTTTTGTAGGTGTAGCTTATGGTAGTCTAAGGTCAACAGCTAATTTCAGACAGGGAAAGCCCACTGCCATTTATTTATTATTTCCTTAATGTAACTTACACAGAGTGAGTAGGTTAAAAAGGGAAAGGCCTGAGACAACCATGATGCAGCCAAAATGAAACAAGGCTCCTCATCAATAAAACCAGCCTGAGAAAATATTAACAAACATATCACACTGCATGCCAGGTTTAATACACTATTCCACCACAAACACTACCATTGCAATGCTCACACCATTATTGTCACATAGTGGAACAACCTGCTGCAAGAACATGATCTCTGCCTCAAGGCTGATGTAAACCAGGTGCTTCACTATCCAACGTTCAACATTTGAAATACATTATAGGAATATAAATTGTCATGAAGAGCTTCTTGCTGCAGTACCTAGAAACAGGAGATCTGGATCCTGTTCTCATTGCCCCTATCCTTCACTTCCTCAGGAACTGAGGTAATATGTAGCTTACTAGAAGCAGCATCAAATGGTTTGAGATATCTAAAGGTACTACAAAAGGTCCTAGCAGCAGCCCCAGATACATGGAAAACCTAGCCTTTCCTCCTCTACCACTATCATAGGTGTGGGTGGGGAACCATGTAAGGAGAAAGAAACAGGAAAAGACACGATTTTAAACAAAGGGAGGGAACGTGCTTAAAGAAAATGGAAAACTGGGAATGGCAATGCTGTTTCACTTTCAAATTCTTCAAATGCATGGGTTAATCCCCACTCTTTCCCCAGAACTTGCTGAGAAGCCATGAGATTGCTTTTACCAATACAGGCAGAAAGCTTAGAGACATGAAAGATGAGCCTAAGGGCTAAAAAGTAAATGAACAGTAATAATAAATAAAATGCGCATTTATTACAACCAATAAATCAATGAACAGATTGCCCAGAGAGGTTGCACTCTCCATACTAGAAGGTTTTCAAGGCCAAACCAGATGAAGACCTGAGTAACCTGATCTGATCTCAAAGCTGACCCTGCTTAGAGCAGGAGGTTAGACTGGAGACTTTCGTAAGTCCTTTCCAACCTGAATAATCCTGTCCTGCGTGTTCTTGTTCTGCAGCCTTCCTGGGTTCAGCCTCTGACTAAAGGGACTATCAAACTCTTCAAGCCTGGCAACACCGACATGTTCATATACAACCTTCAGAACTAAAATTCCCCTTGCAGGCTTTCCAGCCTTAAGATATTAATGCGGGGAAGTCATTAACCCTCCTGCCTAATGGAACCATCAACTCTGTGATCATCTATTGCCAGGTAGTGCAGCAGCTTTGAGAAAGCACCAGGGAGCTGGGCAACAACCCTTGACATGGCACAGGGAGGGTGCTAGAGAGCATCTAAAAGGAAGCCCAGGCCGTAACGTGTGTCAGACTTCACTACCCTACCAGATTTCAGGGCTCACTGGAAACCACAATCACCATGAAAACTGTAGCCCACACTTCATGTCTATAACTGGGCTGGCATACGAGTGCAGCAGGCAGAGAGGTGGCATCTTGCAACAGGCATGGCCTGAGCCCATCTCCTTGAAGCATCAAACCAGACTGAGTCATACAGAATTGAGTCAAGTTCAAAATTTGAAAGGGAAGCCAAAACCCCTGCAAAATGCCTGCTTCCTGATGATCGGTGGCCAGCCCTCTGCTAGGTAGACTTTCACGGCCTGCCACCTTGTGCCTCCTGAAAACACTGCCAGCAGGGGCAAGGGTGCTGCACCAGGAGTCCTCTCTAGAGCATGCTACCAGGCTTCACTGGCCTGTGCTAAACATTCATTTTCTTAATTAACACAGGGAGAAGTGCAATTAAAATTCCAGCCAAACTTGTAAAATTTATCTCTTGTTTCCATCACCAGTTTTTCTCCTCTGTTCCTGGCTAGCAGCACCCCTGGCTTAAGAAACCAGATAGAATTTATAGTACTCTTTTTGATGCCCTGTTGGTTGACCATTTATTTTGACAGGAATAGCATCAAATTGCATTTGCAGCTTTGCTGTTACCTGAAAATTCACCACTTTTTCCCCCCTGGAGAATGCAGCTGCTAAATTCTGCTCAAAAGCTCATCTGTCCTTTGAGACATGTCCACTGAGACACCAACCATGGGGTAACAGGGAGAATGAACTGGAAATTATTTAAAATTTGGATAAAATTGAAGACATTCCTGATGCTGATCCCTAAACATGAAAAAACATGCAGTATTGGCAATAGAAAACAGCAGGGGAAGATGACAGTGAAAATAAAAAGGAAGCTCACTTGGCCACGAAGTACATGAACTTCTGTACTGGTCACACCACTCTCACTATGGCCAGAGCATTTCCTTTCCTGGGCAGCTTCTCTAAGAAGGGACTGCCAGAACACCACTATAAAAGGGAGCAGAAGTATTTCAGCAACTCATCCTAGAGATAAAGTAGGACATAACCTCCACACTCTGAAAGGACAGGATCCACGCAAATTATTATTTCCAACAAGTGTAATTCAGATCTACTGTTCTGAAATTTGGGTTTCCGACGTAACCAAGCTTTTGCCTGTGGTGGATTGACCCTTGCTGGATGCCAGGTGCCCACCAAAGCTGCTCTATCACTCCTCTCCTCAGCTGGACAGGGGAGAGAAAATATAATGAAAGGCTCAGGGGTCAAGATAAGGACAGGGAGAGATCACTCCCCAATTACCATCACAGGCAAAACAGACTCAAAGTGGGGAAAATTAGTTTAATTTATTAGCAATCAAATCAGAGTAGAGTAATGAGAAATAAAACCAAATCTTAAAACACCTTCCCCCCACCTCTCCCTGCTTCCCGGTCACAGCTTTACTCCTGATTTTTCTCTACCTCCTCCCCCCCAGCGGTGCAGGGGGACAGGGAATGGGGGTTGGGGTCAGTTCATCACATGTTGTTTCTGCTGCTTCTTCCTCCTCAGGGGCAGGACTCATCACACGCTACCCCTGCTCCAGCGTAGGGTCCCTCCCATGGGAGACAGTCCTCCACGAACTTCTCCAGCATGGGTTCTT
>VYZV01044843.1:601-18732 GCA_013401275.1 Pandion haliaetus | reverse complement strand
CCTCAGCTATACCAACAAAGTCTCTTTAAAGTCTGTTGGTATATTGTACTGTCTCAGTGTACGGTTTTCTTTTGTACTTAAAAAAGAAAAAATGTGTAGGAACACAAATTTTTGCAGAAACCAATTTGAGCATCTTGCTCTTGAAGTCTCTTTTCTTATTACATATGTACTCCAATCTCATTTCTGAAGCAGCTTCAGAACACATTCCAAAAAGGGTGAGACAAACTAACCAAAACCACCTAGTACAAATCAGGACTCTAGAATCCTTGACATTAAGAACAAACAACTCTCTTCTAAAAGCATTCCTGGTAGTTTAGAAGTTGCACATCTTTGCCATGCAATTTACTTCTGAAGAACCAGAAAGCCCTATACATGGGGGGCTTCCCTATACATGGGGGGCTTCCCTATACATGGGGGGCTTCCCTATACCCTTACTTTTCTTCAGCCTCTTCATAACAAGGAGTTAGAACACTCTGCCAGAATGAATTTCTTCAAGAAACAGACATCACACCAAAAGCAATAATGTTCACTGCCTTAACACTCCATTTTAAAACTCAGTTAAAAAAACGCCAAACTTTTGTTACCCTCTTTTCATGTTCTTTCAATTACCCTAGTTCTATTTTTTTTCCTTAGTTCATTTTTTCTGCCTTCGCTAATTTGGTACATCAACCCTATGTCTTTTAGAGATTACAACTAAATGAAAAATTGTATATTGCAGAACCTTTCCTGTAGTTCTGAAGTCAGAACTACTCAAAGTAGTGATCCAGTCCCAACTCTTCAGAAAGCAGCACAGTTATCTCTATAAATTCACAAACAAGTCCTTATTTTTTTTTCACATTTAAAAATTAGTTTTCAGAAATTGTAACTATACTTGATTTAAGCAGCAGAAAACAGTGGTGAGGGGCAGGGAGGAGAAGATGCAGGAAGCTACCTGCATTCTCCTACAGTAAACACACTCCACCCCCACTCCCCTTCAATAGCTTCTCCTTCAAATGTCTCCAGTCTTCTTCTCTTTCTGCTCCTAATTCTAGAGTTTTGTCTTGCTCCATTGACTGGCGTACATTCTTCTTGGTAAATTAAAAAAACCCCAAAACCTAAACACACAACACAGTATGCACAAGAACTAAGGTATCAGAGAAAAGGGTTCAATGCTGTATCACTGCTCGATTGACATGGAATGGAAACACTGAACATAAGAAGAGTTAAAAAGAAAGACTGGTGGGCTGACTCAACCCGAGCACGAAACCATAAAAACAAAGTTGGGCTCTACAACTAGTGCTTTTAACAACCAGGAATTTGGTTTACATTTTTGTAACAAAGCTTAATCAACATAAGCATTCTGAAACACCGGCAGAGACTGCCAAAGGATTAAGGTCTCATATCTTGATGCGCTTACCAGACAGAACAGCAGCAGGAACTGCAATATTAAGTCATTCTGGTGAATGGACATTTAACCTATGCAATGTTACCACTCAGCTACCAGGTGATCCCAGGGGAATGACCGGCTGCTCCGAGCAGACAGATGTCCACATTGCAAAACTGCCATCCCAACTGGCAGTCTCAGCATGGACCAAGCACGTGCAGAAATAAACTGGTGCCTGAGAATGGCAGTTTGATTAGTGTGCTGACAAAGCCAACCAGCTAGCACTGCATCAGCTTCTCAGCTGTGGTATTAGCTGTTAGATGTTTTCAGGAAAATAAAAAAAAAAAATGTTGTGAAGAAAATTATGCAAGTGCAACTTGTTTGAGTCAATGCAATCTTCTATGGTTTTATTACTTCTATCAGATAAATTAAAAAATCTGTTTACTAGCACAAACCAATATTTAAATGGAGAAAACACGCAGTATTATCAACTCATTAACATCCCACTGTAAGTTTTCACTCTGGCAAATAAAAAATGGTAAATTAGTTCTTGTATTTGCTTACCTGTTAATGTAATATATGAAAGGAATTATTTCCACTGAGAAAATGCATATTTATGCATGAATGATCATTCTTTGGCTGCAGAATCCCCTTATTTTCCTTGCTCAAAGAATAAGACCAGTAAGACTACACTCTGAATGCTGTATGAAAAACAATCTTGCTTTTAAAGTTCAAAGTGGATTTCAAGCATACTATTGAATTATTTTAAGCAAGATAGGGTTTACAGAAGAGACTGGTTTTCTTAACTGACAAAACCCCCATACAAAACCAGCAGCATATGCCAGTTTATTCCTTCTTTAAAGCATCCCACACCTCTTTACTAAAACTCTATGCATCTCCTAATTGTTATCATTACAGTGACTTGAGTTTTCCTGACACCAGTTTTTCTGTTTCTCTAATTTAGATTGGCAGGAATGACTGAAGATAAAGATTTCAAACTTCTGGACTTAAATGGTAACAATAAAAAACAACCTGAGTTCTTCAACTTTCTTACACACTTACCAATGGAATTGTTGACTTTGTCCCCTTTTTTCTTCTTGTTTTTCTTGTTCTTGCCTTTTGGTTGAGGAGAATCTGCAAGTATTAGCTTATTATTTTGTTGTTGATCACTTGGTGAAGGGGATTCACTTGTTACAGGTGCCTTATCTTCCTTTACATGGTTCAACTGTTTTTTGTTGTTATTGTTTAATTTCTTCTCCTCTTTTTTAGGTTCTGCAAGTGTTGGGAGCTCTGCTGCTTTCGCTTTGGATTCTGTTTGGTTTCTGGTTTTAGTCTGAATTTCAGCTGCTTTGGGGGATTCAACAGGCTTTTTCACTTGTTCAGCACACGGTTTGTTTATCTGCTTTAGTTTCTGTTTGCTGTTTCCTTCTTTATGTTGATGCATAATATCAAGCAGAAAAGAGAGGGGCTCGTGCTGCTTTACACTCCCCTCTTTCTGATAAAGTAGCTTTGAGTCTCTAGTGTTTACAGGATTGGACAGTTCACAGCCTGTCTCTGAAACCGGCCTCTGTTCTGTATGATTCACATGTCCTGACAGTGAACTGGAGGAGGTTACTATCTTTTCTGACTGCTCAAGTGTACCATTCTGAATGTCTTCAGGTGTGTTTGGGACAGATTCCTTCACTGCCTGGCAGTTTCGAGTAAGCATGTCCACCTTCTGACAGTCTTTACTTGTTCGTTCTTTCTTCTTTTTCTTTACAGCCCGCAACTGCTGAAGTTCTTGAAGCCGTTGTAATTCTTGTTTCAGCCTCTCTTCTTCTTCTTCCTCACGCCGCCTCTGTTCCTCAAGCAACTGGTGATGCTCCCTCTCCCTGGCTTCTGCTTCAAGTCGAGCTTTTTCTTCAAGCTACAAAATAACAATAGGTTTATTGAAAGTGACAAATATTTTGGAAATTTAGAGTTTTAGGGATTATTACTACTTTTCTCTATGAACATTATAAATCCTAGGATGTTAACATATGAACGTACTTAATCCAGAAGTCTGCACAACAAGCAAATAGCTATTTATACAAAAGCTACCACTTAAAGTACATTAAAATCCTTTCTATATTTCTATGTTTCTGTAACGTATTTGACTGTTGTTAATACCAGCTGCTGACCTTCTCTTTGTAACTGCTAAGCCTAACTCCGTATCAAAGTTTTCTACAACCTGCTGAACAAAAACCTGTTGAAAACAAAACATTCAGCTTCATTCTCAACAACTACATGTATTACTAAGGTAACTCAAGTTTGCATCATGTTGTGTTGTTTACCTGTTCTCTTGCTACGGTAGCAGAGCTGCTTTGTTTCAATGTTCGTGAACATTAGGAAGAGCAATCATCAAAAATATTTTACAGCAAAACACTAAGCACAAAGTTACATTAAAAGTTGTCAAAAATAGTAAGTATGGTAAAGTTTTCTGCTGTCAGCCAGAAGTTCATTAACCACATGAAACAAAGACACAAGGGATTTTTTTCAGCCATTACTGCAAATGCCTACAACTCTGCTGTGCAGCATTGATCTTGCATCACTAGCAAAAAGAAATAGTCGTAGACTGAGAACAATCATGTCCATTTATTTTCTTGCATATTTAGAAGTGCCTGTATGGGACTACTTTTTCACAGCTACAGAAGTCATGCAAAATACCCTAGGAAAATCTTCCACTGCTTATGCTCAAACTGCATGGCAAGAGCGAAATTAATTTTGCATGGTGAATTTTGCAGTGAATTTTATTTATAACTAACTCACTAAGACCTCAAGTTGCTGAATAGTGCTACAACATGAACATAAAGAATACAGCTTGTGAACATCAGGTCTTCCAAACCCATGGAAGCATTTAAAGAACACAGAATTAGCGTCAGCAAGGAAATCCACAAACGAGAAATATTTATAGTGCGGTCACACAACATGCTTATCAGAATTCAGAAACAATCAGCAACCAGTCTCATTGAGCCTTGAACTTTATACCT
Source organism: Pandion haliaetus (assembly GCA_013401275.1). Classification (NCBI taxonomy): domain Eukaryota; kingdom Metazoa; phylum Chordata; class Aves; order Accipitriformes; family Pandionidae; genus Pandion; species Pandion haliaetus. The sequence goes on along the minus strand of VYZV01044843.1, from coordinate 14,361 downwards.
AAGGCTGATACTTGAATTGCCGTAAGAAAAGTCAATTTCCTGCTTGTTGAACTTAAATATACCTATCTATATATCTATCCTCTATTAACTCAGCAAATACTGTTTTAAAAAAATAATTTCACTGTTATACATTGGAGTTTTTTTAGAAATGTTTTTGCCAATTTCCATTTGAAAGCAACCTGTAATTTTTTTCTTCCCTACCCCCTCTCTGCTGCTTGCCACTTCACACCAGCTTGGGATAGCCCTTCACGTCATCATGTGGCCCAGCACTTAAATCTCTTTCAATCAGGACAGCAAGGTGCCCAGTGCAATCATTCTAAAAATATCAATTCTCAACTTTTCCTCTCATAAAAGCACTGACCTTATGTTTTCTGGCTTCCTACAGAGATACTTTATCATAACCATTATCCCAGTACAGAAACACTAGTTTTCTAACTCTCCCCACTTTTAAATGTCAATTCTACAAAACATACACATTCTTAACACTTCTGACACTTAGAAATAGCTTTCTAAAGGGTGGGAAATTCCAATATAAAGCTGACTTACAACAAAACACAAGACAATGACAATGTGAGGAATCTTCCCAGTCTACTATATAACTCCTCAAGTAGCATCCGAACAGCTAGCTGTGTATATACAAACAGGCAGTGTACCACAAACTACAAAGAAAACAATTATCCTATCATTATAAAGTCAGTATACAGTGGTATACTTACAGAGAGTACACAGATTCGAAAACATGAGGTCTAGGATAAACATACTTTCATGTCGTACCTTTCTTTGCTTATGTCTGGCTCGCTTGGCTGCCCGAGAACTGCTTACTGGTTTGGTTTCAGAGCTGTTTATAAATTGTAGCAAGTCTTCCACCTTTCGATGGTCAACAACACTTTCCCTTTCAGAGACCTGATCTGGTTTCTTCGGCTGTTCCTCTTTCCTTTTTGTTAGACGTAAACGAAGCTTTTCTCGCATCTCTGCATAATTTCTACTGGTTGGTGCAGCTGGAGGCTGAAGACATGAGATCAAAGTTTAGTGACTAAATATAAAAATGTCACTGACCTAAGACTTTCGAGATTTTGAAATTTTAGAAACCTTCAAATAACTTGGAAGGTCCAAACCTGAGTATCAGACTCCTTATAGTTTGTATGCATACCTGAAGGTGTATTTAACAGGCAACAGACCTGTCAGACTTGGTGCTACCTTGTGAACTGTATTTTCCGACTGAAAGAATGACTGATCTCGTGGAGGAATGCACAAGTAAAAAGACAAATACCTTTAAAAGCAAGAAAGAAGATTTCCATATTCTCTTGTGATCGGTATACCACATTTGAAAATTTGAAAGAAGCAGACATTTGCTGCTGTTTCTGTTTTCTATGAAGTCTGTTTCAGAGTTTAGGCTACATGGGCCTCTGGGCTATTACTGCGAAGGCTTGATGACCCTGCACTGAAGCATGCCAGCGTACCTCCAGCAGAGTCGCATCAATAACTTGGTACATTGCTGCAAGTTGAATCCTTGCGTCATGTTTCATATCTACATTCCCCCATCCACTGCTACTGCCTCTCAACTCCTCATTCCTCCTCCCCTCCTGCTGCCTTACCCTCTCCCTTCCTGCACCAGATCTGGTGCCCATCTGTTTGGAGCCACACCAGTTCAACTCATTAAACCAGCAAAACAAAGCCTATTAACTTAAAAATCCTGTAACATTCTCCCACTTCAGCAAAATGAATAACTGACTGTGCAATCAGATACCTATCAAAGACAGATCAATCATGGACATGGTGGGAACATGCAATGAGAAACAGAATCCCCTCCCTGCCCCTTTCAACCACAGGGCAGGGGCTTTTATTTCACTTCAAGCCCTAAGATGAAACTGCATCTGATCAAATACATGGCCAATAAACTGAGCTTTTACTTCAAACAGAAAAAATTGCTAGAGACTCAAATTCTACTAGTTAACTGATTATTAAACCAGACTATACACAGATTTACAAATAAGCCCAGCAGGAAAATGAAATTTTAAGTTAAGAAAAAATTTAATGTGGCAACTTAACAGCTTTTAGCATTTCATTTGTACAAATGAAAAAAGACATGATTACAAGAATTCATTAGATGTGTATAAAGTTAACTTAAGGATGCTTCAAACAAAGTGTTAAGTATTAAAGTAAGTAACATAAGGGAAAAGATTTTATATAACCTGCATGCTTTAGAACTTCATAATTTCTTCAAAACGCCCTTTAAATACAAATACAAGTCAGTGCCCATCAAAATGCACCAGTAAATAAAATTTTAATACTGAAAACAGGGAAAAATGCAGTTTTGGTTTTCCTTTGATAAAAGTATAATTTAAACTTATACTGCCTAAGTTCTGGCTAAGACTAGTTTCTTTTTTTTTTTTTTTTTTTTTTCCCCTTTTTTTAAAAATCAAGTTCAAGTGAGTACTTTGAGGATTGCTATTTTTACAGATGGGACAATGGCTCAAATTACCACAAACATTTAAAAAATACCCTATATTAAGTGTACTTTTACTCAAACTCATCACATTATAATTACACTATTACAGATGAGTGCATGAGTTTTGCAAAGTTATTTGAATGGCTCAATGCCCCTCTTTGCAGTTTCAGTCAAATGTGGTATCTATTATCCAAGTCAGTTGCTTCCTAAATCTTTTAGTAATTTTTATTGAATTGCTTTCAACTGGAAAGGTTTGCTTCACATCTTCATTTCAAAGAGGAAAATTACTTTCTAACCATGGTCCTGCTACTCCTCCTCTCGAGTGAGCTCCAATGCCACTCCCTTAGTTGCAGTCTGATAAATCACATGCAATCAATGATGAGTAAGTGACAAAAAAGCAAATAAAAACAATTTAAAACGCAACAACTTACTCCTCCATGGCCGAAGAACTCACAGTAACAGCAGTCACAGTATTTTCCTTCCTTCTGATTTGTGGATGTTGAGGTACTGGAGCTGTGCTCTGAACAGCTGTCTTCATCTTGGCTCTCCTCTCCATCATACTGTTGATGATCATACGTGTTACTGTTCTCACAGCGATGGCCTTCACAATCAGGATCACTATGTTAAATTAAGAAAAAGCTTATAAAAACTCTAGATTATAGTAAATAAAGTATTTGAAAAAGAACATATGCAGTTCTATGTACTTCTACTGGGAACATTGACTTTCAAACTGGGACATCAGCCACCAGTGATGCATCACATCCTAAAGCCTTCATCTAGTAGCTTGCAAATGGAGATGCTCAAAACCAAACAGCAAGATAAGATGATACACGGGAAAGTGATTTATAAAACCTCGTTTAGTGACTCACTGAACGAGCAGCCTAGAGAATGAGTTTTGGAACTGTTCTTCCTGGCTTTAAACAGGTAAAATGGTTTCAGAAGTAGTGATTCTACCTTTTTTAAATGGAATGGTTTTGAAACTGCTGCCCATCTCATCACTTATGGGCTGAAGAGAGCTGTGCAGTTGCAAAGTACTCCACTTTATTTCTAAAATGCCCTGGTTTTAGACAGATTTGCAACCTCTTGACTTTAATAAAAAATTCAAGGTCAGATAAAACCAAGATGTTCCCACTACCCTGTATGCACCTTCATTTTCAAGGGGAAATACTAGCAAGCCTCTTCAATAAGAAGGTATATAGCAGTTTATTCCCTCCAGAGCTCTGCATAACCGTGCGCCCAACATATCTACTGTCCAGTTCTTCTAAAACTGATATGATCTTGCTTCAAAAGTATTTAAACAAAAAATCCACTCATCTAGGATTAGTATTTCTTCATTCTTATGTTAGAAATGTGAAAACAGGCCATAAACTGTCTTATCTGCAAAATATATGTGAGACTTTTTTCTCTCTTTTCTTTCTAATCTTACTTCCCTCCACCCCCAACCACTAAGTTTTTCAAGAATTAGTGACCAGGACAGAATGAAAAATTGTTCAACTTCAGTATCTTAGGGAAAAGGCATGCAGAACTGTTGAACAGGAGATACTGCCAGTCAGTGCAAACATTCTGACTAGTCAGTTTGAGCGGCCCTTGCATCACTGTTTCTTGTCTGATGAGAGTTAGCATTACAGCACCAAGCAGCACCGCGGGATAGCATGCACTAGAAGTAACAGATACAATTCCATAGAAATCAAGGCTTCATTAGTTCTGTCGCTCAGTCACTAGATTGAAATGCTAGAGCATAAAGCACTTTTTCACATTATAGCACATTACTGATTCATATAGATTGCAGTAATTGTTTCTGGGTTCTCTCCCAGTTCATTCCTTATGAACTAAAATTACTTGTCACGTTAGCACCTGGAGATGATGATAAAGTTGGATTTCTATTGCATCAAATAGCCTATATTCAATTTTCTCTCTGCACTAAGAAAGAAAGTTTCTTTCCAAAACTGCCATAGTTTCTCGAGCAGGAAAGAACAGTTACTTATTTTGTGATATCATCAACAAAACCCATTGATAATAGAAATAAGGACATTTTTAGAAGCACTTCAGGTATGCAGTTATCTAGCTCTGCCTAAATATCATGTATCTTCTGAAAACTACTGCAGTAGCCAGGAGACTACATGCATAGCAATCATGACCACAGCCCTGCAGGTCAGAGTACTTAGAGCAAGTCAGAGTACTTAGAGCAATGACTCAACTGCTTTTCTGTTATGCCTGCACTCTTTAGACGTATCGAAGAGTTGGCACGATTGTCAGTCTGCCACAATACATAACACTACCAGAAGACAACTCCTCCCAACCTCCAAGACCTTTGAGAATTTTCAGAAATCAGAACACTCTTCCACACTACAACCACTGTATAAATGGTGGGACTGATAGCTACGAAGTCTTAAGTGTAGTCAGGAAAACGTGTTACTATCTGGCAGGTTTCAAAACCTTTTTATAGTTTGAGCTAAATCTGTCTACAGACTCCTTAAGGACTCTCAGCTTTTCATTTCTGATTGCCATGTAATGCCGAAATGACAGAAGACAGATACATTATACAACAGGTTTGTGCCTCAGCAGCAGCAATCTCTACCAGCAAGACAGAGTAAGAAAGAATAGAGCTTGACTTATTTATCCCAGGTGATATTTTTAAAAGTGAGAAAACATTTGTTTTTAAGCCTCTAAACTCAGGAACTAGATTCTGCAATGGAAATCATATTTGTAAAGTCTCACACCAAGTTATATACTAAATATCTAAACTCGATCTTGTTTGCAGAACAGACAGACAGCTCTTCTTTCACACTACAACCACAGGCAAAGGAGAAGATGTATCTGTATTTTAATTTCCCTTCTACTGTAAAAAAGAACAATAACAACAACAAACTTACCTGCAGACACTTGGTGGGGCACTTACAGAGCTATCTGTGGTTGAAGTAGGAGGTGCAACTGTAGTAGGACAAAGACCTGAATGAGGATCCACAAATCCAGGGGCTGTTGCAGCAGCTTTGGGGAAAGAAGGAGCAGCAAGATTTGGAAGATGTGGTGTAGAGGATGGAGACAGTGCAGCAGGAGACAGGGAAGGAAGGGATGCTAAACTGGTAGGACTATTTCGTGGTGCAACTGGTGCAGAATGTCGATGGTCCTCTTTATTAATATTGTGGAACACTTCACCTAAATTGGGGAAAAAAGAAACCTCTTAAAAATAATTAATAAGTCCCCATTAACTACCCAAGCAATCACGCAAAGTGCTGGATGTTCTCAGCTTCTGTGAAAAACAGCAGTATTTCAACATCTTTCTATTACCAGTTCCAAAACCTAACACCAAGGTCTTTTATGAAGTTCTTGAATCCAGGAGTACAGAGACTGTAACTCAAGAGTAAGAAGAAGAGCAGTGAAAGAAAATCATCAAGATACATAATATTACTAAAATAAACACAGCAATCTTTATGGTTCGCTAAATGTACGTGAGTCCGTTACTAAGCTCTAAATGAATTACAAATCCTTACCTATTGATGAAGGTCTCTTGGATGATACTTTGAATTGGTTGCTGCTTGACTGCACTGTAGTTGCTGTGCAGGAGACAGAAGAAGTGGCAGAAGAGGTTGCCATGACAACTTTATTAGCTTCCATAAAGGCATCCTGGAAATTGTACAGACATTTCTTCTTTGCAGCGTTTTTTTTCTCTTTGCTGTCAATAACTGTTGTTGCTTCATTGCTAGATGTAGTAGGAAGTGCTTCGGGTCTTATTTCTGAGAGTGCTGGTGCTAATATATCACTCCCTTCAATTGAAACACACATAGTTATTAAGAATCACAGAATTACAGAATTGTCTTTATGGCATTTAGAATTGAACATTCAATTATTTAGATGCAGAGAAGCAAGGATATGTTGTTAGTGTTGGCTTGGCAGGATCAGTGAAGTGATCCTCTTTTCCCCCTCCCTCCTCTGCAAATAATATAGCTATAACAAAAAGTGACAACAAGTCTCAGAGCAGAAGTCACAAACCTTAAAGTTACAATTTTAACACACATTTAGTAGTGTTCTTAACAAGTAGCAAAGATTCTACAGATATCTTTATACATTTATAATTGAAAAATTGGAATTGGACACCATTTCACATGCTGAGTATATAAGCTTCAATATCTGAAGTCCAGGTTAGCCATGCAACAATTATAAGCAGGAACAACATATCTTTCTATCAATATAACATCATAAATCTTATCTTTACTTATTGGAAATTCCAGCTAACTACAGTAAGACCTTTGTGATAGACTTTCCACACAAGCTTGCCACTAGCCATCTGTTGGAACAGCTACCCCTAACTACATTTGTAAATGGATGAGCTATCCTACTGGGGAAGCTTTGAATATCACTGTAGTATCTTGACACAGGTTTGCAGCAGATCAGTCTGAAAAAAGCCAACACACAAAACCCAGCTTCCTTTTTCCTACAAGTCAAATAAGATAAAAAAGGTATTTTAATATTTGCTGTGATGTGAATAGAAAGATATCTCTCTCTCTGTTGTTATTTCTCTTCTATTCTCTTTCACTGTAACCATTAGTATTTCCAAAGGCTTCCTGGCTTAAAGTAATCCTTTGCTTGATTTAGGTCTCTGTCTTTTTGTATGACAAGGCAGTTATCTGCACATTATAAGAAGTAGTATGTAGTACCATGTTACCCATGCTCTTACAACCCTGTAGGAAAAGAGTGTGCCTTTGTGGCAGAAAGCCATAAGTTACTTAAGTTTCCCCTTAATTCCCATTTCTTTGCAACCCTAAACTTCTGAAGACAAAAATACCTCTACAATGACTGTAGGTGAAAAACAGCATGCTATTCTTTTGCCTTTAGCATCCTCTCCTCAATATATAAGAATTTATTTTTCAATTTTCAGCCCCACTGGAGTAGAAATGGCAGCAAATCTCTGCCAGAATCTCATCTTACAAAACCATGATGATGAAACCTACCGTTCCTGGAAACAAGTGCCACACTCCATTTCAAAACATAAGGCTTTTAACTAGTCAGTGTGAAGTAGTAACAAACCCTCACCAGGAATCGTATCAGGCAAAAATGTAGCAGGATTCCAGTTCTTGTCATTCATCATCTCTGATCCCCAAAGACTTATAAATTTAGAACTATTCCAATCTGGAGTGCTCCCAAAACAGCTTGGGTAAATATGATCTTGGAGAGATGCATTGAATACTTGATGCTTGTTTGTATGATTCTGAACTGGAGCTGGCGGTAATGCCTACAAAAATAAAGAGTATTTTCCTCATTAATATTCTGTTTGCTTACATAGTCACTCCAACAGCAATATTCAAATCATAGTGTTTCAATTGTGAAAGGCATTCTAAAAAGCATAGTAAGTATTTCCCAGAATGATAAAAAGACTGGTTTGTTGATTTTTTAATGCAGATAATATATTACACAGATTGTATGTACATGTATATGTTTTCCATCACAAACATTGCTTTGGAGATTCAGCTGATCGATACAAGAAAAGCGTTCTCCAAAACTACTTCAGTTAATATATATTGGTAGGCCCTCATTTTTAATTAAAAACAGTATTTGTATGAATGTAGAACTTGTTAGGAATTACTACCTTTCAAAGGCCAAGCTGCCAAAACCAATCCTCTGTGACATGATAATCATTACCACATAAGACAACTGCGATAAAGGGATTACAAACACCTCAGGATTGAAAATAAGCACAGCAGAAAACGAAATAAAACACTTATTATTTGAAAACATAATTTTAAAGTTGATTATATTCTGCTTTTTTAATCTCCAAGTATTAACAGGTTCCTGACTTACAAGCTTCACAAGGAAGGAATACATCCTTTTATTTTAAGAAGCAACTGGGGCGAGGGGGAAAAGGGAAGACAGTTTTTCTTGTTTCAGAGAGGCAAGTTGTTCTGGTTCACCACACTTCTGGCTGAAATTGTTTATTCATATTCTAGAATGTAACTTTCTCCCACAAACCTTGTGCAATGCAAGCATTCTATTCAATTACTGTCACATCTAAAAAAGCCAAGGGAGAGTGAGTTTGTTCTGTATTTGCACTAGATTTTATGCCATGAAAACCTACTCAGAAGTAGATATAGATATTAAAAATATCAGCTAAGTCCAATGACATTTCAGACATGAAAGTCTAAGCACTCATGGCCAAACAAACTACTTGCACACCCAGTCTCCTTTTTCTGTACAGAAGGATTTTCATTGTCTTACTAATGGTGAAGGCGGGAGACGCTGGAATACCCTGCATTCAAGAAAACTCATATACACGGGTACAGAGAAACACTTCACAGGGCAGAACAGCCTCTCTGTGATAAACCAAGCCTGATCCAACAGGGCTTATTAGCTCATTTACTACCAGCTCTGCTGCATTCAACTGGCTCTTCAAAGGCAAAAGGTCCCTAAAGCTTCAGCTTCCACATATGTCTTTCCAGCTCCAGCACCACATAAATACATGGAGCCCAGCTGGTTCAGGTGCTGTGCCAGAGCTAATAGATCTGGCCTGCATTACGAAGCCACTCAGTGCTAGCAGCCTGCTACTCTGCATGGGGCTTCTGGTGCAGCCTTGACAATGCACTGCAGATGTTCCACTACACAAAGGTCTTCTGAAAGGAAAGACAACAGAGATCAGGGATGGGAGCTTGAGTAGACTGCCATATGTAAAAATTGCTCTGGAAGGATAGCAGAAGGTAGAGTACAACAATTAGGGGTTTCAGAAGAATGGCAGCGGGCTGTTGAGAAATGGCAGGCTGGCACAGTACCATTACAGACCTGGTACACTGCAACAGAAATAAGGAAGGGACACCAATACAACGAAAAAACAAAGTGGATGTTAATAAGGATGGTAAGAGTAAGTAATACTCATCTTGGTGAACTAATCCACTCTCCTTGCAACCACAGGATTCCTGGACCAGACGAAATGGAGCCAACAGGAATATGTACCTAACAACAAAGTCTTTGCCCCTTTCAGCAGCACCCACAGTTCAACTGATTTAAATAGCATGTGAAACACCACCACATTAATAATAATTCTTGCTTTTGACTTATACTTCTGAAAAGCTGTCACCTGGTCCCAGTCCTTGTTCCATATCTCTCTCTTGTTTATTACAAGTTTTGGGTCAAAAGAATTTTGCAGAACCTGCAAAAAAGCAAGTTCTCTCAAAGCACAAAAACCCCCTTACATATAGACTCCTATGCCTCAATTTTCTCAAAAAATAAGAGTCACTAACATTTTGAATTAGAAACCTCAGGATGTTGTTTCCAAAACAGAATATTAAATTTTGGCCTTCAGTATATATGAAATGAAGATGTAATTAGTCCTATTACACTGACTAAAGTCCCATCACTATTTCCACCATTCAATACTCATTTGACTCCACGTGCTTTCTAACCACAATAAGGAAATTATCAGTCTTCCTGACAAAAGCTACCCTTAGCCCTGCTGTATGGACATTCCACCAGTTCTGAATCTGTCCTGTTCCCTATCCCTCTCTAATTCCTCCAAAAGGACTACTATAAACAGACAATTTGCAACAACTTTCATGGTTTTGTTGATACTCAGTCATGCTGGTTTATACAGGTGTACAGTATTTTTCCTGGGATGAGGATGCATCCATCTCCTTCATTAGGCTTACCTTATTGTGTGTGAAGGGAGAAGCTGTATACAAGGTGGGATGGATAAGTGGACGAGGCAGATGAGGAATTGTATGCAATGGTATATGTCCATGGATGTGAGGATAGAGATGAAGTGCAGGATGTGCAGGTTTTTCAGGATTCATAAACTGGTGGCCAGCAGGCAGGCGTCCAGTTGCAAGTGCAGAGGCTGTTAGACCTGAGGCTTCTTGTTTGCAAACATGACATTCACAAGCATTTGGACCTTGGTCAGCCTGTAAGAAAATAATAATAATAAGAGTAATAAGAGTAATAATAGTAACAACAACAACAACATCAATCAGATCAACAGACAGTAAAATCAGCTATTTCCCTCCATCCTTTTTTCTTAGTAATCATAGTATTATTTCATTTTGCATACATCAATTAGTATTTTCAGAGCACCCACAGAATTTTTTCATCTAATACCAATGGAAAAACCTGGTGGTGAAGTAAAAGCACTAGTGGAGGATCTTTATGTTAGTTAAGAAAAGAATGCCCTAAAAATTGACAGCATTTCATACTACAGAGACATTTAGTGTCCACTATCAGTGACAAGCGAGATACTGATGCAAATAACCAAGAACAGACAGGAACAGGAACCTTGACAGCATTTGATCATTACTAGGCAATTGTCATGGTTTCGGTTTCAGCCCAGCTGGTAACAAAGCACCATGAAGCCTCTCGCTCACCCCCCCCCCCTGCCCCTCCCCAGCCACGGTGGGATGAGGAGAAAATCCAAAGGCAGGCTCGTGGGTCGAGGCAAGGACTGGGAGGGATCACTCCCCACTTATGGTCACGGGCAAAAGACAGGCTGAACTTGGGGAAGAAACAAAATCAATTTCATTGGCTACAAATCAAATCAAAACCAAGGGTATTAGGAAGGAAAACCAAACATCAGAACACCTTCCCCCCCACCCCTCCCACCTTCCTGGCTCAGCCTCATTCCCAGTTCTTTCNCTCTTGTTCCCTGCTCCAGTGTGTGGTCCCTCCCACGGGAGACAGTCCTTCACCAACTTCTCCAATGTGGGTCCTTTCCACGGGCTTCAGTTCTTCCTGAACTTCCCTGGCGCGGGTCCTTTCCGCAGGCTGCTCTCCAGTCACACACTGCTCCAGCGCGGGCTTTCCCATGGGGTCATGGCCATCTTTGGGAGCCTCCGCTCTCCCGCTTACCCCTATGGGCTGCAGGGGGACAGCCTGCCATCTCACCACGGGCTGCAGGGCCATCAGCCTCCTCAGGCACCCCTCCTCCCCCTCCTTCACTGACCTCGGTATCTGCAGAGGGGTTCCTCTCACGTTCCAATCCCACTACTCACTGCAGGTTCCCCTTCTTAAATCTGTTCTCCCAGAGGCGCTACCACCGTCACTGCTTGGGTCGGCCTGAGCCAAAGGCGGGTCCAACTTGGAGCCGGGGGAGCTTCCAGCAGCTTCTTACAGGAGCCACCTTCTGCAGCCCCCTCCCCCACTACCAAAGAAAACCGCACCACACAAACCCATAACAGCAATTAATTACTCCACTATAAAAATTCAAATTGGATTATTATTTTCCAAAATTTTCCAAGCATATGGAAAAACAGTATGTGTAGAAAGTGGTAATACGGGTTGATTAGCTGATAAAGTTGGAAGTAGTCCTGAGCTGCATTAGGTAGAACACTGCCAGTATGTCAAGGGAGATAGGTGATCTTTCCACTCTGTTCAGTGCTAGTGAGACACACCTGGAGTGCTGGGTCCATTTCTAGGCTCCCCCATACAAGAGAAATGGACATACTGCTGTGAGTCCAGTGAAGGACCACAAAGATGACTTAGGTCTTGGAGCATCTGTCATACACGAAGAGGCTGAGAGATCTAGGACTGTTCAGCCTCAAGATAGAAAACTCAGGTGGATCTTATTTGTGCCCTGACTGCGCAGGGAAGAGGAGAGCAAAGAGGATGGAGCCAGACTCCTCTCAGTGGTATCCCATGAAAGGACAAGAGAAAACTGGCACAAAGTGAAATACAGGCAATTCCACTTAAAGCATTTATTTGTGAGAGTGGTTGAACACTGGAACACGTTATCCACAGCAGTTCTGGAGCCTCCATCCTTGGTCACACTCAACACCCAACTGGACACAGTGCTGACCAACCTTCTCTAGATGACTTTGCTTTGAGCAGGAGAGGTGGACTAGACTATGTGCAGATGTCCTTTCCAAACCCAACTATTCTGTGATTGTGTGAAACAGACATTTCTCACAAAAAATTTCATTATCACATCAACCATGAGAAATCCATGCCTTAGTACAACCTTTTACTGATCCCAAGGCATCATTAGCCTCTGTTGTCTCAAAAGGATTCAAGACTTTGGAAGAAAAGCAGCCCAGGCAAGAGCAGCTCTATTTCCCTCTCTCAGCTCAGTACTTTTTCCTGACACTAACATCTGACATTTCACTGGAAGATAATTTTAGCAGAAGCAATACTAGGAACACTTCCCAATTGCTATTTTTCCCAGCAGCGTGGCAGTACACATTTTTCCAAAAAGCAACATTAGCTAACTTAGCTTTCTAGAAAAGAATTGACAAGTGGTATTCTTAAATATGCCTCCCTCTCAGAAACAAATAACTCTTCAGTGTCACAAAACAGAATTACAGCCTTTGACACAAGGTATATTTTAACTACCAAAGATTTCATAAACCAAATACAATGATTGAATTAATTAGGTATACAGAAAAGAAAAAATAATTTTCTCAAAAAAGTTAGTATTGAAGAAACCAGTACTACTCTACCAACAAATGTAAATGGAAAGAAGTTGTCAAACAGTACAGTAAGATTCGAAATCCAATTCTGACAGACTTTGGGGTACTGAGTATAAAAAGGAATCCAAAGAGAAATAAAGATACTGAGTAAATGAGTGACGCCAACAGATAATGCCAAAAAAATCTGAAATGCACATGACACATACCAGTGAAATCAATCACTTGAATGCAATGTTACAAGGTAGATACTCAGCTCTGATTAGAAAATCAGGCTTAAAAAAAAAAAAAAAAAAAGGAAGACATTAAGAGTTCCTCAGAATAATTCTAAGAAAATTCTTTTTCCTCAAAGAAAACAAAAAAGAAGGTTAAATCTGCCTTTTTATCTTGCATTTTAGTTTGCTTCCCTAAGGCAGACTTACATGATCTCATTTGATTTTCCACAACAAATGCTGAAACTGGTGAACATATTCAAACTAGTTTGACAGTGGTCTCTGCCCATATAAGTATTATGCCATTGGTCAGCCATACAAAGTAAAACATGTTAACATACTTGCTGAAAGAAAAGTAGCTTAATACTCTTAATATACTTAACACATGAGAAAATACTTCCAGTGGAAGGTCTTACAAACATCCTAACCACAGGGGAACATCTATAATGGGAGCTCCCACCTGTCATTTAAGGTCTCAAAGGTGCCCCCCAATGTGGATTCTTTTATACAATAGGCAATAAAAGCAACTGGCAGGTCATCTCTCAAAGCAGCAAGCCTGTGTTGTAGCTGCAGGGTAACTCAGATTAAAAGCCACACAGTCACAAAGACAAGTCCATCAGACACTGCTTTGGTACTCAGGTTAAACCAAACACCTACTGAACAGATACTCCAGGCATGGTTCTCCAGGTGGTCTGGTGACCTTACAGTAAAGAGCTTAATAATCTT